>JAJIBD010004124.1:0-148933 GCA_021461705.1 Cryptotis parvus
AAAAGAACAGGAATGAAGGAGAAAAATGAAAGAATAATTTTAGCAAGATTCTCATGGCATTTTCTGTTTTTCTCCAAAATGTTAAAAATAAAATGGGGGTTTGAGTGATACAGAGGGGAGGGCATTTGCCTTGCACGCATCTGACCCAGATTTAATCCTCGGCATCCCATATGGTCTCCCCATGCACCGCCAGGAGTGATTCCTGAGTGCAGAGCCAGGAGTAAGCCCTTAATATTGCCAGGAGTGACCAAAAAAGCAAAAATATAATAATAATAATAATAATAATAATAGTTATAATAATAATAAAATTTACAGTGAAAGAAATGGCTTTTTCATTGTAAATATATAAAATATGTATAAATCTGGTTGGTATATTCATATACACAGTGAAATAAATAAAATAATCTATCAATTAAAATAAATTATCGATTAATTATTAATTTATAATGTTTAATTAGTGAAAATAATTATTTTGAAGATAAACAATATGTTCAAAATATACAAAATTGAGATTAACATAACTACCTTTCCTTTGATGGGCTGGAAGTAACTCTATACAAATATCACTATCACTATCACTATCCTCCCGTTGATCATCTACTTGCTAGAGAGGGCACCAGAGGGCTCCATATGTAATGTCTCATGCTAGTAGAGCCTAAGGGCATCTGCTCGCTCCAGGAACATGAAGAGCCTCAAACCATTATATTAAGTCATGGGAATGAACTAATATAATTGTTACTGGTATTTGGCATATCAAATAAAACAGGGCAGCTTGCCAAGCTTGCCATGCAGGTGGCACACCCTTGCAGTCACCTCTAAATATAGCATTTATAGATCAACCAAGCGCGCCAGGTGGCCACGCTGAGACAGGCTGTGATAGACTGTCGCTGGGTGGATTTCTGACAAGAGCCGAAGTCCGGATGTGGAAAATGGCTGCCAGATGGAGTTGGGGGGTCATCTGGCTTGTTGTGTGGCTCTATTGGGGTGGCGGGATAGGGCTAGAGACCAGCCATCCCTTCCGGATGCCTCCTGAGCGGCTGGGCACAGGGAGAGCAAGTAGCAGCTCTGCCCAGCGGGTAGGGCATTTGCCTTGCATGCGGCTGGCCTGTGCCGGCTTGGGTTCAACCCCTGCACCCCATATGGTACCCAAGCCCCACCAGGAGTGGTTCCTGAGTGCAGAGCCAGGAGTAGCCTCTGAACATTGCTGGGTGTGACCCAAAAAGCAAACAAAGTTACTATACAAATAAATCCTGCAAATTATAAACTGTATCACAGTAAAAGTTAAAAAACAAAACTGGGGCCGGAGCGATAGCCCAGCAGGTAGGGCATTTGCCTTGCACGCTGCAGGCCTGTGCCAGTCCGGATTCGATAACGGGCATCCATATAATTCCTGAGTGCAGACCCAGGAGAAACCCCTGAACATCGCCGGGTGTGACCCCCAAAAAAATTTATAAAAAACCTGATTCCTAGTTATCATAGGACAGAACAGCAGTACAACACTTTCTTTGTACGAGTGAGTTCAATAGTTCCAACACTGGGACTACTCCACATGCTGCACCTGAGTCCTGTGTCTCTCTCTGGGGATATAAGGTGTTACAAGAGAGTGTGTTTGCTCTGGTACACCACAGCCAAGTGGGCATAAGCATGACACTAAGGGAGGGTACACAGCAAGAAACACAAGGTGTGAAAGTTGTAACCCTTAATTCCCCAGCCATAACAACAACAGAAGAAAGTAAAGGAAAAAAATTAGAAATTTGTCTAATTTCTAATTAAACAAGGAGCAGTATCCTGCTTTTCCTTTACTTTCACACAGAAATAAAGATGCTTCAGTTATCCTCAATGGATGTTACTGAAGGACACTGACTTCTCAGTTTCTGTTGTGTATTAGAGATCCTAAATGTATACACTCTCTTCCTTTACCTTTACTATTTCATCCTCTTCCTGCTTTCACCCTATCATCTTCTTCCATGGTTATCAATATGTACAAGGATGTTATATTTGTCGAGTCCTGGAATGGTACAATGCTGGCTAGTGATCAATTATTTTTAGTTATCAATGTTATATGTTGTTTCCTTATATATAGGCATATATATTTCCTATATATAGTATACTAAAGCCTTCAGCTATGGGTCATCTTGTCCCAATTTTCTAATATATATCAAAGGACATTTTTAGAATTACCCATGCTGTATTTTATATATGGTGCTATCATAACGGATTTCAAATGTTACAGGCTAGATGAGGTACAGAAAATAAGCATGTTCTGAATGGAATATTCCGTTTTGAATTAATGATGACCTCTGTTGCTTGTGGAGCATATTTTCTCTAGCAGATCGTTTTGATTTTTTCCCTGACAGACTGCTGTATAACATGTTTAGTGAACATGACAGAATATGTAGTAAGTGCTGCTGACAGTTGTGAATAAATATTCATCATACTGAAAGAAGACAATGACTCCCTCTATTCCCTTCATCATTAAAGGATTCCGTACACCCAATTCATTGTCCTATGATTGCAACAAGCTCTACTGAATGTATTATATGACTAGTATTGTTATTCTCTATAAAAATTTTTATTTTTACATATAATTTAAGAATAGGCATATGTGAATTTAAATACTAAATGTGACTAAGTCAGTCAGAAGTTATCTTAGTAATGGTATCATGAAAACAAATTCATCTGCACAATGAGCACACCCCCACAAATTTTGTAACGTTATTTATATTTATAGTGCTCACAATATGGGGCTGATGAGATAGTACAACAGAGACAGTGTTTGCCTTGGCATGGCTGACCAGGTTTCGATTCATGGCGTCACATATGGTCCCCCAGCCTCTCCAGGAGTGATCCCTGAGCACAGCCTAGTATGTTCCAAACCACCCCTCTCTCCTGCATTTTTAATGCTCAAAATCTCCTTAATGTTTTCCAAATACAACAGATACATAGAACAAATGCATCCTGTTTAGTTTAAGAACATTTAGACAACTTGATCAACATTCTATGTTGAGGGTCGTATCTGGTGATCCTTGAGGTCTGTTCTTAGCCCAGTGCTTTGGAGGTGCTCCCAGAGATGCTCAGGATCCAATTAGGTGGAGCCTCATGCAAAGAAAGCACTGTCAGCCCTGCACGATCTCTTTGACTCTTCACTCACTCACTTTCAGATTAAAGTTGAAAAGAATAAAACTGCATGCTAGCGTTTTCACACTAATGAAATTGTGGGGTCCAGCTCTCCAACCCTGTGTTTTCCCTTGAATCTGTGCCTTCTCTCTTCTCCCCTCACGTCTTTTTCAGTGTTTCAATAAAATCAATCTTTCTTCAAAAATAATTATAATGAATAAAATGTGGAGGTAAGGGATTAACATTTTATGTATTCCATAATGAGATAATCCTGACTAAATTGCAGCAGAACGAGCTTCTAGAAATGTGACTAGAGAATAACATGTAAAGTAACAGCTTTAAAAAACAAACGCGTTCGCTTTCTTTTTGTTTTACAATTTACAGTTGGATTCAGGGTGCACTTGTTTATCCCTTACGCTCTGTAAAACGTTTAATGTAAGTTAATGTAATGAGTGCTATTTTTTTTACAGGGGACACACCTGGCCATGCTAGACCAAATGTCACTTGCCTGACACATTGGTGCTTAGTTCCCAAGTTGGTTTTAACCTTTACTGTTTTACCTGCAGTACTTGAGGTGAAGAAGAATCATGTGATGCTGGGGATTGAATGCAGTTCTCTGAGTATACTGGGTTTTTTCTCAATGCCACTCTGCTGTACCCTAAAGATGATTAGAGTGGCTTAGATTAGGTATGAAGTTGAATATCACAAATTGTTGTTTATCACATAAATACCAAAATACCAAAAGTATTTGATAGATTCATTTGTTCATTAATTTTATTTGATCACACAGTTGAATTCTTTGAACTGCTAGTAAGTAATTTTCTCACCTGATATTAATTTTGTTTGAAAAATATACTGCCTCCATCTAAAACAGGTAAACACTTACTAATTAGAACAGAAAATGCATCTTTTCCCTACCATTACCATTTGTTTCTTCATCTAAAATTAAGGATTTTCTAGCTCCATTCTACAATTGCTTTCAAGACTACCATAAGCAGAATAATTTGGAGAAATGAGACCTGAACACAGGAAAGGTACAGTGTGGTTAGGAAGTCATATATTAATGAATCACTGAGAATTTTGTCTTCTGAGAATGGAAGAAGACATTGTTTCATCCCACCTTACTTCTGTGGTGGAAGTAAGGAGGAAATGGACTGAACCCAGAGACATAATGTTTGCTCTGTAGTCTGTCAGAGAGCATTACCTGACTACAGTCACACAGACTCAACTGGTACTATCCTTAAAGAATTCCTTGATTAAATGTGGCCAAAGAGATAGTACAAAGGTGAAAACACTTCCTTGCACATAGCCAAGCTGAGTGGTTAGATCCTAGATCCGTCTTTACAGTACACATTAAACCTTTAGTCCCACCAGGAGCAGTTCCTAAGCACAGAACCAAAAGTAAGTTCTGAGTGTTGCTGTGTATGGCTCAAAAACAAAAACAAAGAAGAGGATGAAAGAACTAAATAGATTAAACAAAAAGTTTCTTGTAACAGAGCTTTTAAAACAACAATAGTGTACAAGTGAAACATGTTGTTGCTATTATTGTAATTAAGTTACTATTAATAAATGATATAACTAGATCCTTTGTTTCCTGGGAAGATGCTGCTTTGTTAGCTATGACTAGGAAATGGAAATTAGCAAAACAGACATGTGGATTAATAATATATCATTAACTACTAAAATTATATAACAAGCATTTGTCATTCTTTGTAATTATAGTGATTATATGTAACTTTTTGATTGTAATTTATCAGCTTATATTTCTATTTTGAAGAACCTTACTTAGTCTTAGCTGCAACGAATTGGTTGCAAAAGATTTTGTCTTCAAAATAAATTCTTTTATTGTGGGAATATAAAGATGAAATATTATTTTGTCAGTATATAAGGATTCCATAAAATTTTAGAAATTAAGTATGTTAAACTTTAAAATCATGTCATATATACTTTTAGTTTTTAGATCAAAAATATAAACTTGCTATTTGCTGATTTTCTGTGCTGATTTTGTATAAAAATTATATTTCATGTTTGTGAGAAAACTATTAGATTTTTTTTAAATTTGAAATGTTCCTAATAAAAAACAAATTTCAACCTATGAAAAAATTTAATTTACTTGAAAGCACGCTTCACATGGCTCCCAATGTGCTAGCTTAAACACAAAGGATAAAGAAAATTCTGATAAAAATTGTTTACATCTGTGGGCACTTTTCAAGTTCTACTTTTGTTAAATATTAATATCAACAGCTGGAAAGTCTTGTAATACTTAGTAGGGGTAATTTTTCAAAGCACTGGTTAGAGTTTGAAGCTACACTATTCCCACTAGCTTTAATGGAAATCATATTTCTAAAATCTAAGCAAATAATTTGAAAATGTGAAAATTATAGCTTATAAATTAATATATAAAAATAATGGATAATAATATATTTTCTTAAATCTTAACATGGCACATACATGCAATTCTTTAAAAAACTAAGCATATAAAAACAACTGTATCAAAAAATTCAAGAATCAATTCATCTTTAAATAAATGTTTCCCCTAGTTTAGGGTCTTTTCCCTCCTAATTATTCCCAGATTCTCGATGAAATCACTGGATGGTATGTGCCGACATCCTTAATATCTTACATGGTGCCTGCTATATAACAGACTCCATATACTTTTTAACTAATCAATAAATATACAATTGTTCAGTCCTCTTTTCCTCTTTAGTTAAAAAATAAAGCATGTAAACATAAAAGCAAGAAATCAAAGAAACATAGTTTCTTCATTTGACTAAAATTTGTTGGCATCTACATTACCAGGTTTTTTTCAGTGATTTGTGTGCTTCTCCTGTGCAGAAAAAATGAAGTTTTTCTACATCATTTAAGTTTAAGATTTGTCATAATATTAGCAACAAATGCTGCTCATCATTCACTTTCCTTCCTTCATCCTCTTGAAATGATGCTTTTTTTGGGGAGACACACCAGCAGTGCTCTTTGCTCAAGGGATTACTCCTGATGGGGTTCCAGAGACCATGCATATTGTCAGGGACTGAACTCAGGTCAGCAGAGTGCAAGTCAAGTGCCCTATCTACTGTACTATCGCTCTTACCCCTGAATATTTTTAACATTTATAATCTCCGGAAGTCTTGTTCCAAAGTTCCTAAAATATCACCTAATTTTGCTGCATGGAGAATATTGGTAAATTATTGGTTAAATAGAACAACTACCCATTTGCTAGCCTACAGCAAATATAGGAGGAAAAATATACATTTTCTACTGAAATAAACAACTAATGTAATAAGTAGTAGAAGAGAGGGAAATCTATCTTCTTACTGAGCACCTATTGTATACTAAAACTTTTATTCCTGCAAGAATAAATCTTGGGGACGATGGTGATAGGCATTTGCTTGGCGCTGCAAGGTGAAGTGAGCTCTGAGCACTACAGAGTTGTGCCCACTGACTGAACTTACATTCCCCCACCAGGTCACTTTTCTCACCCACCCCAAGGCTTTTTCATGTAAATGGGCATAGAATCATATTTGCAAGTATCTAGTGAAATTTAAAAACATTTGTAAACTATCATGCAGGGTGCATCAATGAATATTTGAATTTATGATCAGTACTACAAATGAGGCCCTTTTTTAAATATACAATATTGTGATTTGCAATAGTACTAATAATAGGGTTTCATGGATACAATATTATTATGCACATTGAAACAATGTGCCAACACCATACCCTTCACCAGTGTGTCTCCACACTTCAAGCCCCCCCCCTAACTCTATCAATCCACCATGATAGCTTATCATAGCTCACTTCTGTACTCGGTTCTTAGGTTGCTTCCTTTGATCATGTTATTTCCTTGCTGTAATACTGTATGCCCTGTGTATGAGAGAGCATCCTGATTCCCTCCCTTAACATCATTGGACAGGAGGCTCTCCAGATTCATCTACATAACAAAGTTTCATGATTCTATCTTTTCTTACACCTGAGTAATATTACACAATCTCTTTTAATCATCTGTTCTTGACTTTGATTGACTATTTTGAACAGTACTACAATTAACATAGGAATGTAGATGCCTTTTTGCAATAGAGTTTGGTCTCTTTTAGTGAAAATTAAGTATGAAGTATCTATTTAGCTGCCTCAACACTTCAATTTTAAGTGGAAAACAATAAAATTCATTAACCGAGGTAAATCTAGAGTGATCAGAAGCAGTATAAACTAGGAGAAATCATTCAACTGAAAAGCTTGCCCTTATTACTACAACTGCTATATTGACCAAAAAGTAGTAACTCAGGGAATCAGGAGAGAGTACAAAGGGTGAGGAAGTGAAGGGGCCTAGGAGATAGTACAGATTCCTGACACACACAAGATCACCACAATTCCCTGTGCTCCCCACTGTTAAAGTACCACCATATGACCCCTGGTGATCCTGACACATGAGTATGCTCAGCACCACAATCTCCAGATCGATCAAGAATTGTGATAAGATTGTCTGATCACATGGGTATGGCATCTGGCTCCCTGCACATATTTGGGAGCCCCAACCCTGAATTATAAGAGAAAAGAGAGCAGGAGAGACTAAACATAATAAGCATTTGATGGTGTCTCCATTTTGAAGCATCATGCAAATTAGAATTAAATTCTGTCACTGTCTCACTGTCTTCCCGCTCATCATCGATTTGCTCGAGCGGGCCCCAGTAACATCTCCATATGTCCTGTCTCATGCTAGTACAGCCCAAGGCATCTGCTTGCTCCAGGAACATAGAGAGCCTCAATCCATTTCGGAATGAGGTCTATAATTGTTACTGGTATTTGGCATATATATCAAATACAACATAGGTAGCTTGCCAGGCTCTGCCGTGCAGGTAGCATACTCTTGTAGTCCAGCATTTATTGATGAACCGCGGCCGCTATGCGGCGCGCAAGCCGGGCGCTGATAGGCTGGTCTGCTGACTGGAGGTCTGACGAGAGAAGTCCGGATGTGGAAAATGGAGGCCCTTATGGAGTGGGGGTCTTCTGGCTTGTTGCGAGGCTCTGCTGGGATGGTGGGCCAGGGCTAGAACCCACCATCCCTCCCGGGCACCTCATGAGCGGCTGGTCACAGGGAGAGCCAGTAGCAGCTCTGCCCATTGTCTGCGAGTCCAGAATTAAATTAAGAACATCATTTAATAGACTAGAATGGAACGAACAGGGTGAGAGACTATCAGAGTTCATCATGTCCACCAAGACCATTCATGAAAACTCACAGTTCCAGAAGGCTGAAGCGAAATGTTGGACATGGGAATCTCCTGGTGGAAAGTTCCACAATGAAATTGACCACATCATCTTCAATCGACGGTTTTGTCTGACTGATGTTGCTGTCATCCCCAAATTCCAAACAGAATCAGACCACCATTTCCTTCATGCAAAATTCTACTTCACGCAACAGGGAGTAAAGACTGCAAAGTTTAAGAAGAGAACTCCCAGAATGTCCACCAACTGGGAACTCTTTGGCACCATTGAGGCAACATGGGAAGATACCATCATTGACGACATCGATGAAGAATACAACCGACTGGTTCAGCATCTCCATGATTGTGAGAAGAATGACAAAGAGAGAGAAAGACACAAAAGGACGCCTGTCTTCAGAAACTCTCGAGCTCATTCGCCAACTTGGCAAGGCGTGAGCCTCAAGAGACCAAATGCTAACGTCCAAGCTTGCAAAGTGGTACAGAGAAGCAATAAAGGAAGACCTCAAACACAGAAGAGCAAAACACTGGAAGATGCAGCAGAAGCCAGGAAAAACATTCGCACAGCCCAGCTGTCCTTTGCCAACTATAAGACCAAGATGTCTGCCCTCCATCGCCCTGATGGATATATCACATCTTCCAGAAAGGCAATGGAGAAGATTATCCATGACTTCTACTCAGATCTCTTTGATAGCCATGTCCACCTACCCACATATCAAATTCCACAGGATGCATATGTCATTCTGAATGTTCTCCATTCTGAAATCCGACATGCCATTTTTTCAGTAAAGAAGGGAACAGCACCAGGCCCAGAGAAAGTCAGACCCAAACACCTGAAGAATCTGCCGTCGGTACTCATCAATACAATAGCTCAGCTCTTCAAATGCTACCTATCCGAATGCATGGTGCCCTCCCAATGGAAAACCAGCAGGAATATTCTACTGCTCAAGATCGGAGACATTCACGGCATCAGCAATTATCGCCCATCTGCCTGTTGTCCATCGTCTACAAGCTGTTTACATGAATCATCCTGAACAGGATTGGCAGAACACTAGATGAAGGACAACCATGTGAGCAAGCTGGCTTCCGGAAAGGATTCAGCACAATTGACCATATCCACATGGTAACCAAGCTCATTGAGGTTTGTAGGGAGTACAAGATACTGGTCTGTCTAACATTCATTGATTTAAAGAAAGCCTTTGATTCTGTGGAGACTGAAGCAGTCATTGAAGCCCTAGCCAAACATTCAAACCCAATACATCAAGATCCTTCAAGAGCTGTATTACAGATTCACCACCAGTATCTCACCATTCTACAAGGGAAGTGATCATTGATGTCAAAAGAGGGGTTCGGCAGGGTGATACCATTTCACAAAAAAACTCTTCAGCGCCACCCTTGAGAACATCATGCGACAATTAGAATGGGAAGGAAAGGGAGTGAAGATAGATATTAGGCAACTATACCATGTACACTTCGCTGATGAGATCATTCTAATAACACCATACATTAGCCAAGCGGCACAAATGCTGGCTGACTTTGACCAAGAATGTGGAAACATAGGTCTACAGCAGAATCTGAAGAAAACTATGTTCATGAAAAAATGAGCTAGTTCCAGAAGCCCCATTCACTCTCAATGGAACAGACGTCTCTGAATGCAGCAGTTATGTGTACCTAGGTCGAGAAGTCAACATGATGAATGACCTAAAACCTGAGCTGCGGAGAAGGAAGAGAGCGGCATGGAATGCCTTCAAAGGCATCGAAGAAATAGCTAAAAAGCACAAAGAACCTCTGGTTCCAGGCACATCTCTTTGACTCCACCATTCTCCCTGCATTAAAATACACCTCAGAGACTGGACCCTATGAAAGCTGGATGAGAACGCTATTCGAGTCTCCCAAAAGAGGAATTGAAAGAGCTATGCTTGGAATATCACGCCTCACTCAAGTGGGGAGAAGGAATCCAGATTTCCGACCTCCGTCGCTATTCCAGAATCAGGGACGCTGTGTCGTTTGCCAAGGCATCGAAAATCAGATGGGCTGACATGTAATGCGATTTGGAGACAACCGCTGGACTAGAGCCGTTACCGACTGGATCCCACGGGATGTCAAAAGATCACGTGGCTGCCCACCTACAAGATGGTCAGACTTCCTTGTTAAGACCCTGAAGGAACGATTTGAGGCTCTTCATATTCCTGAATCAACCAGATGCCATTGGGCTACATTGGCACGTGATAGGGTCCAATGGAAATGTTACTGGCGCCCGCTCGAGCAAATCGATGAATAACGGGATTCAAGTGATCAAGTGATTTTAGGCTTAATGCCAAGAGCTAGTCTACGACAATTCAAGAAGCCAATGACTGAGATATATGAAAAATATCTAGACTTATGATGACTACTATGTACCAGTAGAGAAGAAAATGAAAATTTATATATGTTAAATGATGAAAAAATATTCTTTTAATATGTTAAGAGAGAAAAATCATTGTTTATTTTCCCTTATCACTTAGGTTACCAATACAATATATTAAACAGTGCCATATATTTTACCTACAGAAAATATATATGCTTGCTTTGTGATATATAATCAAAATTTATTTGAAAAGACCCTGGCTTGATCAACAAGTTTTATTTTTCTTTATATAAATGGTTTGAATTAATAATCTAGATTTGTACAGCAAAAGAAAATTATGCTACAAAAATTATTTTGAAAGCAGAAAAATGTTTTACTTTCCACTTAAAATATTTTCTCAAAACCTTTAAAGAAGACAGGCATTCTGGTCATTTAAAACATTCATAAGGAGCAACAGTATTTCCTTTTAACTTAAAAGCTCAGATATTTTATAGGCCTAAGAAGCAATTTCTAGGTGAGGAGCAATCATTGGCCTAATAAAGGTAGATTGCAGTAAGCCTCTTTCCTCCCATTTCCCTTCTTTGTGACCTTTATGCTTCCACACTTTGCACATTCTTCCCACCCCCACCATAAAATTGTCCAGCCATTTCTCACACTCATTTGTATGATTTTCCTTAATGGCCAAATGTGTCATGCTATTCCACACAGAGTCTTCATTCAGCTGAATCTGCGCGAATATTTTCTCTTGATTTCCTTTGTCTTTTATGTCTTGCCACCACCCCCGCTTTTGTTTCTTGAACATCACTTAGATATCTAACAAATTAACCTACATAAAATACCTCACATTTTTATGCTAGTGCAACATTTTCCTTCCCTTTTCTGTAGCCAAGTGCATCTTAGTAAGGTGTTTCTTGACAATGGAATAAAATTGCAAACTGAGTTCAAGTGTTTGAAGAACATTAAAACACACACCTTCTCATTTAAAGGAGCCCTATATCACAGAATTAACAAAACTAAGGTTAGAGGGAGTGATATGCAAATTTGTACAATTTTCTTATCTTTAAACTTCGTATTATAAGTAAAATGCCTTGGGATAACCCAGTGAGTAAAAATGGTTTATTTTGCAGTAATGTAGACTTCTTCTAAGTGTACATCATTTTCATTTTAAAATAACATGCAAGTCTACTTACTTTACAATGTGATAATCAGAGTCCATGTATAAGTTGTTTTACTTTATGATGTTTCTGCCATTTTGATTATTTGTAAATGAAATATGCAGCATTATGCAATTGCTACCGCAAGCATTGATTAAACTTTTTTACTGTTCATGAAAGCTGACAGGGATTCAAAGGAGGAAATGTAAAACTTGAAGATACGGCAAAGTAGTGACATTTCACTCTATAGAGCTGCCAATATTGTAATCTTTCATGTAAATCATTTTAATCAGTTCAAGTCCCTATCTTAATTCAACTCAAATCTGTCAGTTGTATTAACTTTTCTATGTATCAATATAATAATAATCATGCTGTACTCACAATCCCTTTAAGCCAGTACTGTTTTTATTCTTATTGGCCTCAAATTTCATTACTTTCTTATGAATGGATTTTTAAGCTGTAGTTTTCATTTTCCTGCTGTGAACAACCTACCCTTCATTATTTTGTTATTTAGAATCTTTGCTTTCTGAGTTTAAATGATGTCTCTGTCAATGATAGCATTGTATTCATTTAGAGTGATGATTGATATGGTAATAGATACACTGTGATTGAAAGCAACCTTTGTCAATAAGAAGGCCAAATACTCAAACTGCATATTGGTCTGAATTTGCTCATTATTGGAGACCTTTCATAGTCATATTGACTTGCTGTCCAAATGTTGTTACTTACCTGATGCTCCCAATGTTTAAATGGCTATAGACATTGGTTTTGAGCATAGCTTTCCTCAATATTTGTTCTAAAATATATATGACTCAACTGTTTAGTTTTAAAGCATGTTTTGTATATACTCAAATATATATATACACATACATAAATACATATATATATTATATACATAGATATATACACACAAAATGTAAATGTTAGCTATAAAATAAGTACTTGGGTTCATCACATTAAAAAGAAAAAATAAGGCTACAAGTACTATGCCTTTATGCCCTGATTGTCAATTTTTTTTCAGTTTTGAAATGCTACTTTGTATATACTTTTAGAAAAAGCTATAAAAACATTCAAATGGAAAATATTTTATTATCACTTCAAGTTCAATGGTTTTTGGTTCTTCATGTTACTGGAGCTAGCAGATACCCTTGGGCTACACTAGCACACAACAGGGATGAATGGAGACATTACTGGCACCTGCTTGAGCAAATCAAAAAACAATGGGAAGACAAGTGATATAAGTGATCACCTCACGTATTGATTTGTTTTGTTTGTTATAAGAACTCTAAGAACTTGCAAATTAGCATTGACATATATTATATGCTAGATTATATCTAAAATAATATATAAGTATGCTATATAATATATATATATATAATTAAGCCAAATATACATTATAAATTGACACAATTGTTGTCTTAAATTTACTGTGCAAATATCACAATCATTATCACTTGTATCACTTGTCTTCCTGTTGTTCATCGATTTGCTCCAGTGGGAACCAGTAACATCTCCATATATCCTGTCACATCCTAGTGTAGCCCAAGGGCATCTACTAGCTCCAGGAACATAAAGAGCCTCAAACCATTCCTTCAGGTCATGGAGCTTTCCAAATTATTTTTTCATTCATGAAGACTCATTTCCTCCACCTCAACCATCTACCCCCATGCTCCGTCCACTATAGACTTTTCTTATAAGAAAATAGGCTGCCAAGTAATAGGGACTTTTTGTTCCTGTTCCTCTCTCCCAGTGATTTATATTTGGCCTAAGACTGTGTGGGCCTTCTATTGATTTGAAGAATCTAGGATTTCATAATGGGAGGTGACTGCATTACTTTTACTTTCATATAGTAATTAATATAGACAGCATTGCTAAATTTTCTGACAATGTATTTAATGTAGGCTGTTGGATCACACCCTACTTGGTAACCCTAGGTTTTTGTATTGTTAAAGAGTTATTGCTTTCTTCTCCTTCCTATAGGCTTTTTGCATATGCTTATGCTAAGGAATTTTGTATTATAAAGGCCAGGAAGATATTTGGTTGGTGCATATGTGAGTTCATCAACTCTGAATTACTTACTCCTGGACACCCCATCATGTTTTCTAACTAGATGCCTCAATCGCCCTTAGATTATTTCTGATTCCTTACACCCTAAAAAGAGGGCCCCTGCATGGAATGAATGGTACAACAAAAGAGCCAAATTTATCTTGACTTTGAATTGGACAACTAATGTTTTGGTTACAAAACCCTAGAGTAAATTTTGTTCTGGCCCAAAGATAAGATAAACTGTGGATCACCATGCAAGCAGAGCAACTGTTATGTTGCATTCTGTGGACTCATTTCTGTTTGGTGATAGGACTCTGAAAAAGATTAGAAATGATTGAATTGGCATGGGGAACATAGTCTGGGTCATATGACATGATCTCCTCAGGAAATTTCACCCTATAAATTTAATCTCTGGTGTGGATAAATATCTGTCTCTCTTATTAAATATCTGTCTCTCTAGTTATTTTGTGTTCATACAAAATAACTAGAAATATTATTGAAATGATTGTTACCAGTGGAAGATATCCACCTAATAGCTAGCCCTTGGAAGCAGGGGGATTGCCCCCTGGGGATTTTGCACTGGTAAGAGGAAGACAATTAAGACCAATTTCTTAATTGGTATCTACCCATAGGTGTGCAATTTATGCTCTCAAATTTGTTATTCTCATATATTTATAATAATACTTTTTTAGCTTATATCTAAATTTTCTTTTTATATTGCTTTTTACGTTCCTTATGCTCTTTAATGCTTTTATTTATCATTTATTGCCTGCCCCTCAGGTATTGCAGGTGTGGCTATGGTGCCCAGATGCATTGGCAGATGGCAGACAGGAGACAGGCTTGTCTACACCCAGGACTCTGCCCCATGAGCCCTGGATGGTTGATGGTGTGACATAGGAAAAGACTGAGCCCCCTGGGATGAACCCAGAGCCCAGGTCTCTGAGGCATATGTTAATGCAGGAAGAACAGTGGAGTTGATTTTAACGCAGTATTTAATGTTTTAGACTCATCCCAATGTGTTGCGATTAATCATTAAAATAAAGCTCTTGTCATATTGGAATCAGTTTTTCATTAAGTTGTTGGGCCATAACCAACTGTTCTCAGAATTTATTTTGCCTCTATGCTTATTCCTGGCAGTGCTAGGGACTACAGATGATGCTGGAGTTAGAGGCCGTATTGACTGAAAGTAAAACACGCACCTTGCTTGCTGCTTTAGCTCTCTGGGGCCTATGGAATGAATTATTTATTTTTTATTTAAAGTTATATTTACTACCATTGCATCAAAGTACTTTAGGAGTTTGATATTTCACCCTGAATTGATAAATATAATTTACATTATGGTTCCATAAGTGTTTTACTTAAAAAAAATTCATTAGCAGTCAACTGGTTAGTAATGATTCACTAATAAATCAACTCAATTGCATTAAATAATTTGGAAGGCTTTACTCAAGTCCACCGTAGTGCTTGGAAACAAATGTGTATAATTATTATTTTTTCAAGTATCGGCAAAGCAAGACTGAAACATTTGAAAGTTAAAAAGATGGCTGACAAACCTTAGATACAAACCTGAGTGGTTCACTATATGCAGTATTTTGAATGTCTTTATTAAGAATTTTTCCTTCAGTAATATTGAGGAATGTTGATCAAGAAATATTTCCAAGCTCTGTAGTCTTTTCATCCTCTATAGATTTTCTCTTGAGTACATATCCAAGGTTGAACTAAGTCACTGCCTAAGACTGAGAATAGAATTGATCCTTCAAGGACATTGTATTTTTTTCTCTCTATATAAAGTGCTTCAGCTCTACTTTTGATTTTCAGAGGAATGTACATTTCGCAACTCTACCTATGATATACAGAAGAGGAATTAAAGTTAGGATACACTAGCATCTGTTTCTTCCTGTTTCAGAATGTACATATATAACCAGAAATATCTATTTTTATTATATATTTCTCTATATAATATTCTTAATATATATTACAATCTGGTATTTTTTACCTCTGCCATACTTTCTAGGTAACGAAAATAAGTAAAACTGATTTTTATTTTCCATGAAAAATTTCAAAGCTTCTGAACACATGATTTAGAAAGTATTCTTTATTTTGAACCATAAGGTATTTTGGATTTTCAAATATTAGTGAAATATGTACTGACTCAAAGTTTTTATTTGGTAAAAGGTGATGTACAACTTGTAGCGTCTGTATTTATGGAAGCTTCATATTCAGGTCTTGCATTTAGATGAACTTATATTAATGAAAATTAGTATTTCTACTAATACTAATTTTATTTCAATAAAAGAACAAATTTACTGAACCTCATATTATCAATCAATATCAATAAAAAGCTTATATTCCCTATTTGTTTTGTTTTGTTTCTGAGCCACACCTGACAACTTGGGCTATTCCTAGGTCAGTGCTCAGGAAGCATTTCTGCCAGGCTCAGGGGACCATAAATGGCGCAGTATTGTCACATGCAAGGTAAGTTCCTTTCTGTACTATCTATCTGGCCCTATATTATATTTATATATTTTAAAATGTATTTATGTAGATAAGACTGTTGTTTTCAGAATCATTAACCAATTCTTTTAGATTCCTTTTTTACAAGAGATCATGGAAGATTATTTGGCCAAAACACCTATTGTTTAAATTAATGATAGTTATGAATATCTCAGTATGCAAATACTGAGAAGCACCCCGTCACGACATGGCAGAGCCTGGCAAACTACCAATGTCGTAGTTAATATGCCAAAAACAGTAAGGACAATGGACCTCATTCCCATGGCCTGAACGAATGGGTTGAGGCTCTTCAGGTTCCTGGAGTGAGCAGAGGCCCTTGGGTTATACTAGCATGACAGGGATGAAAGGAGATGTTACTGGTGCCCACTCCAGCAAATCGATGAAAAACGGGAAGACAAGTGATACAAGTGATGAGCATTTTAATTATAGATATAAATGTCAATAATAACTGATTCAGGGCTTCACCATTTCAGTATTTTGGTGATATTTTTTAGGACTATTCTACAAGGCCTGAAAATGCATCGTGAACAATAATATAGAGACTTTTCTACATGGCCTGAAAATTGCACTTTTAGCAATAAGAAAATCCTACACAGTTGTAAATGATATACTCTGTGGGAAAGTCTAAAAAATTATGTATATACACCCTATGGGAGCTAGCCAAAAGGACACATTCTCTGATCAGTACCAATACTATGAATATATATCATAAATATTTTTAAGCCTGCTGAATGAGGAAGAACATGTTTGATTCACTGGAAGAGCTGACGAATCAAAACTTAATTGGTTTTAAATAGAAAATTTGAAAAGAGCCATGCTTAAAATAGAGTTTTAAGTCTAATATTGAATATTCATATATAAGATTTTATGGTTGAGATATTAAAAGAAAAGAAAATAACACGCTTAAAGGCAAATAACATAAGATACCACAGCTATATTTTAACTTCAGATATAAACCCTAAACATAAGATATGATGGGAAGAGACTTTTGAATTCTCTGACTAAAGAGGGTCCAATATTCAGAGAAAGATGGGAAGAGAAGATAGTCTCAAACAAAACTGTTATGATCATGTTCAGTGACCAAACATTTACCAACTAAATAATTTCTTTTCTGAAGTTTAATTAATCAATTTTAGTGTCGCACTCTCAGTTGACATTTAAAAATAAATATCTCATTCAAAACTGAGAGCCTTCTTCACCTATATGCTAATAATGCCTGCAAAAACTCTTTTCTTCATGACACAGACTTGAGTGATTCTCTAACATATCTTGTCTATTCAGTGCTGCCCAATAACTAATGGCATGTAGATATGAATACTAATGGAGAAAGCGCACTGCCTTAGGGAACACCCATCATGACAAGTAACTAATTGCTTTATTTACATTAGTACCAAGTGAAGCATTTTACATCTTCTGAAAGGCACCAGCACCCTCCACTTTCTAATTTACCAAAATGTCAAGTCGCCTACTAAGATAGGTTTAGAAGCCTTTTTCCAAGCATCAAACTAACTCCCCTCATTGAAACCATCCCAAGTATAATAAAAATATTTTCACCCGAAAGGTAATTGATATTTGTGCGATTTTTCTGTCACTGAAAGCCTAGCCTTTTAACATACATATATATCTAGTATATATACACATATGTCACTTGTGTTTAATTTCTGCGATATCAAACTGCTCAGTTGTTTGAATATTATATTCTCACTCTATAGGATGTTGTTATTCAGGCAAAATGAGAGCAAAGAAAACACACATTCCATCTTCTGTAACCAGAAACTGCTAAAAAAAAATAGCTAAAAAAGTTGGAAGTGGGACCGGAGCGATAGCCCAGCGGGTAAGGCTTTTGCCTTGCTTGAGGCGGCCCATGCCGGCCCGGGTTCGATCCCCTGCATCCCTTATGGTCCCCGAGCAACACCAGGAGTAATTCCTGAGTGAAGAGCCAGGAGAAACCCCTGATCATCGACGGGTGTGGCCCAAAAAATCAAAATAAATAAATAGATAGATAGATAGATAGATAGATAGATAGATAGATAGATAGATAGATAGATAGATAGATAGATAGATAGATAGATAGATAGATAGATAGATAGATAGATAGATAGATAGATAGATAGATAGATAGATAGATAGATAGATAGATAGATAGATAGATAGATAGATAGATAGATAGATAGATAGATAGAGATAGATAGATAGAGAGATAGATAGAGAGATAAATAAATAAAATAAAAAAATAAAAAAGTGAGAAGTTAAAAAGTTTAAAAACTTGCTCAAACGTTTAGAAAATGAGTCATTCTTAAAATTCAAAAAACTCAATCTCAAACATTAATAAAATTTTAATGTAGCACAAACTATTGCCTTTAGGCTTGTGGTTCTTTGGTGTATTCTGGAGCAATTGCAAGGTTGAAGTCAGCACACACACCTGTGTAGAAAGTAGATGTGTTTGACCAAATTTCCTCTCCTGATTCAGAAAGATTAGTGATATGGCTGCTGCTCTCTCTAAAGTAGTCATAGTTTAAGATTAAATGATTTGAGAGGATAAAAAAATTAGGACATTCCTTTTTTCATTTCCCTCATATTACCATACCCTCAAATTCCATGGTTTCGCTTAGAAATCTTCCCCAGGAAATCAGGAATTGAATTCTATATTAGAAACCAGAAAACCAGGCCTGAGCGATAGTCCAGCAGGTAGGGCATTTTCCTTGCATGCCACCGACCCAGGTTCGACCCTCGGCATTCCATATGTTCCCCAGAGCACCGCCAGAAGTAATTCCTGAGTGCAGAGCCAGGAGTAACCTCTGAGCATTGCCAGGTGTGACCCAAAAAGAAAAAAAAAAGAAACCAGAAAACCTGTCTTGTTAGAGAGAGTTCAGATCGTCCCAACCCTTGTCTTGTCCTAAAGGATTAAGTGTGGAAGCTGAATCTAAAATCCGTCTTTGCTCTGGTGCTCAGACCTCGAATGAATGTACTGTTCACCCTGGACCTCACCAGTATGAAACCTTGTACATTTAAAAAGAAAAGAAAGAAAAAAAAAGAACTTCTCTGTTCTCTCTCAAACAAATTAAAGCAGAGTCCTTTTGGCCATGCAAACAGATCATTGCTTTGAGGACACGAATCTAGCTTCCAACCTACTGACCAGTTGGAAGTGAAGCTCTTTGTCTCCAGTCATTGCCCTGCATTTGTTTGATATACTTACTGTGTTTACTGTGGCAATCTTATTGAATAGTGTAGCTCAGACACAGGCTGTTGTGAAGGTAAAGGCTTAAAATACTGCCTAATTTTTATTTCTGCTGTTACTATTGATTGTAGCAAACACTATAATCTTTTATAGCAAAATAGCTTATTATGTACATTTTAAGTGTTTTCATTAAATATTTTTGCTCTCTTTTTTTTGAAAACCAAATGCAAATTTGAAAAATCCAAAAGCCAAATTTATCCTTGAGAAATTTTAAAGTAAGATCTACCCATGTCAGAAAGCAGCACTTTATTTTACTGGAAGAGATTAAACTCAGATTTGCTACATGCAAGGCAGATCACTTTCCTCCTGTACTATCTTTATGACCCCATTCATGGAATTTTTAGACCAAGAGGGACCCTTGGGTTCCAGAACCAGTGAATGTTTCATGGCCATTTTGCTAGCCACTTTGCATTCAATCATTTAAATATATGATATGGGAATTATTTTTTATTAACCATACATCACTGTCACTGTCTTCCAGTTCATCATCGATTTGCTCGAGCGGGCCCCAGTAACATCTCCATATGTCCTATCTCATGCTAGTAGAGCCCAAGGGCATCGTTTGCTCCAGGAACATAAAGAGCCTCAATCCATTCCGGAATGAGGTCTATAATTGTTACTGGTATTTGGCATATCAAATACAACACGGGTAGCTTGCCAGGCTGGTCTTCTGGGTGGAGTTCTGACGAGAGAGAAGTCGGATGTGAAAAATGGAGGCCCTCATGGAGTGGGGGGTCTTCTGGCTTGTTGCAAGGCTCTGCTGGGATGGTGGGCCAGGGCTAGAACCCGCCATCCCTCCTGGGCACCTCATGAGCGGCTGGGCACAGGGAGAGTAAGTAGCAGCTCTGCCCCATCTCTGTGAGTCTCTATAATTTTATCAAACCAAAAATCCAAGTCTCGCACACATGCAGGAACTCATATTTCTGAAGAAAGCAAAGCAGAAAACCAGCTGGTCCAAGGTAAGTGGAACCATAAATATTTATTCTAATTTATATAATAAAAAATGTTCTTCAAAAGTTTGCGTAGGCTGAATTTTAAAATACAGATATTTACATTTTAATTTTACCTAGACCCTATAACAAAGAAGTTGTAATTTTAAAGTTGTTATAATCCTCTCTTCTTTTTCCGTCTAAAGATTAAACGAACACTTCGGTATTAGTCCTCCCAACAGCAGTGAGCTAGTCACTCATAGGGCATGTCTTTTTGTCCCTCCAGAGGGTGCATCTTGGACACAGCCATCTTCAGGGTTCAAGGTATTCATCAGCACTGTTCCCTGGTGAACTCCTGTATCAGAGGAAGAAAGATTTAAAGATTTTGAGTATTGCAATCTATTCCTTAATTTATACAATGTCCCCACATAACTATCCCAAAAAAGAAAAATTTTTTGGTAAATAATATTTACACAGGCACTGGAAATTATGTAATATCAGAATACTGTCCCATTAATATGTAACCAGCTCATCTTTAAAGGCAGCCTGTGTCCTAGACAAATTAAAACAATAGACTCAGGTTAAGGTAAATACTAACTTGACTGTTATAATAAAACATTAGGGTTGGGGGGCATAGAAATAAAGCAGGGAAAGCACTAACCTTGCATGTGACAAACCCAAGGCTTGAATCTAGGCAACTCATGTGGATCCCTGAGCACCATCAGAAGTGATCCCCAGAGCAGAGCTGGGAATATGAACTAAGCACAGCTGTTTGTGGCCATAAACAAACAAAAAGAGGGGCCCTCCCCTACTTCTCCTACTTCCTTTCTTCCAGTGCATCTTAGAGCATGCAGACATTTTTAAAGATAATCTAGTAATTCATCGTATGAGCTGAAATTACAGTACTTACCAGTACTGACAATACTCTGTGTGTATATAGATTGAGAAGGATAGTCATGAAGATCATTCAAGAATATGTAGTCCACTTATTGGCACTAAAACCGCTAGGCCAATGCACTTTTTCCCAGACCTCTCTTAATTTACAGTTAGCTTCTTTTCCCAAAAAATAACATTTTAAATAATCAGACTTTATATAATGCTCTTATTTTCAATTCAAAAATAATCAATAAAGCCTTTGATAAGCATCTGGTTTTAGAACAAAGTGTTCTGAGGTAAGATGTATACCAAGAATGGAAAAAATGCCCAACAGGAAACAGAAAAGGTTTACATATAAGTCGTGGCCAAGGTTGAAATGATAAGAAGGCCTAAATTAGGATTAACCTGCTGAAGACTTTAGAGAAGGAGAGAAACAGAATATTAAGAAATGAAAGCAGCAGTATACAACTACAACTACAGCACAGAAAAGACCTACATTTTTATGGGTCCTTTTGTTTTCCAATATCTGCAGCAAAGATAGAGTCAAGGTCAACCAGATCTGTGTGAGTGCCCTACAATGCAATATTGGAGATATATGATAAAAGCCTGAGGTATGAAATTCAACCAGGCCTGAACTGCCACCAAATTGCTAAAATTAGAATGCCTGGTTACACTTGTGCACCATGCTTTATCAGAACTAATGAAAAACATACGCAGAGTTACAATTGTCCAGAGGTGGTCAGTGCCAAAACATTTTAACAAGCCTATGTGGCCAGGGGAAAACTGCAAGTACTGGGAGCACCTTTGGAGCAAGTTCCAAAGTCGTGCCCTCTTATAGTCATACAGAACATGTGTGGCTATACCACCTCTAATGTGGGGGGAGGAGAGTGAGGGAGGTGGGACCCAATCACAGGACATGCCCTCTAGAGTTAAACTGGAACTGTGTAGGGAATGAATGTCCCTTTGCCTATGGACTATGCCTTGGAAAGCTCCAAATGGTGCTTTCTGCTGATTCTTTTGTGAGGGATGGTGTGCATATAGCAGGTTCTTGAGACTACTGCTGGCACAATTCTCAGGGACCACTCTTGATGGTGTTCTGGTACCAGAAATAAAAATGGGCTCAAGTTACTTCTCAAGCCCCAAATAAATGTTTTCTGTTTAAACAATGAGCTATGGAAATGGGGTGTGTTGATTAGACTTAAACAGTGTCGCTCATACTCTATCACTTGATCACTTGACATCCCGTTATTTTTCAATTTGCTCAAGCAGGCCCCAGGAAGGTTTCCATTTGACCCTATCACATGCCAGTGTAGCCCAATGGTATCTGCTTGCTTCAGGAATACAAAGAGCCTCAAACTGTTTGTTCAGGGTCTTGACAAAGAAGTCTGACCATCTTGTAGGTGAGCAGCCATGTGATCATTTGACATCCCATGGGATCCAGTCGGTAATGGTGCTAGTCCAGCGGTCATCTCCAAATCGCAACATGTCCAACCCATCTGATTTTTGATGCCTTGGCAGACGAGACAGAGTCACTGACTCTGGATATTCCTGCTCTCACTTGAGTGAGGCGTGATATTCCAAGCATAGCTCTTTAATTCCTCTTTGGGAGGCCCACAAAGCATTCTCATCCTGATTATGTCATAGGGCCCAGGCCTCTGAGGCATATGTTAATGCAGGGAGAATGGTATAGTTGAAGAGATGTGGCTGGAGCCAGTGGTTCTTTGTCCTATTAGCTATTTCTTAAATGCTTTGGAAGGCATTCCAGGCCTCTCTCTTCCTCCTTCTCAGCCCAGGCTTTAGGTTGTTCATCATATTTGTTCTTGACCTAGGTACACACAACTGCTGCATTCAGAGAAGTTTGTTTCATTGAGAGTAAATGGGGCCTCTGGAAATAGTTCACAAACATAGTTTTGTTGAGATTCAGTTGTAGACCTATCTTTCTACATTTTGGTTGGAAGTAGCCAGCATTTGTGCTGTTTGGCTGATGTTTGGTGTTATTAGAATGATGTCATCAGCAAAGTGGAGGTGGTGTAGTTGCTGAACTTCACTCCCATTCCTTCCCATTCTAATTGTCGCATGATGTTCTCTAGGGAGGCACTGAAGAATTTTGGTGAAATAGTATCACCCAGCTGAACCCCACTTTTAACGTCAATGATCACTTCATTGTATAATGGTGAGATCCTGGTGGTGAATCCATAATACAGCTCATGAAGGATTTTGATGTATTGGGTTTGAACACCCTATTTGACTAGTTCTTCAATGGCCACTTCAATCTCCACAGAATCAAAGGCTTTCTTTAATCAATGAACGAGAGACAGAATGGCACCTGAAGTCCCTACAAACTTCCATGAGCTTGATTACCATGTGGATATGGTCCATTGTGCTGTATCCTTTCGGAAGCCAATTTGCTCGCATGGTTGTTCTTCATCTAATGTTCTGTCTATTCTGTTCAGAATGACTCAAGTGAAGAGCTTGTAGATGATGGACAACAGGCAGATAGTTGCCAATGTCATGGATGTCTCCCTTCTTGAACAGTAGAACTGTCCTTCTAGTTTTCCATTGGGAGGGCACCTTGCATTCAGATAGGTAGTATGTGGAGAGCTGCGTCAGTGTATTGATGAGTACTGAAGGCAGATTCTTCAGGTGTTCAGGTCTGACTTTGGGCTGAGTGTTGTTCACTTCTTTATCAATTAAGTGGATGTGGGATTTCAGAAGAGCCCTGCAAAGGAGCAGGCCCCCATGCACACGGCCCTGCGCTGAGTTCCCAGGACATCCTCACAGTCCCCAGCAGGTGGCTCAAGGGGGTCTGGCCGCGGCAGCAGCGAGCAGCGCATGAGCAGGTGAATCATCCTGGCAGGCACAGAGAGCCACAGCTGCATCGAGCAGCTCATAAAGATGGCTGAAGCGGGCACTGGCTTCCTGGAGCAGGTCAAGTCCCACATAGTTTGGGCATGGACTGGACAGTGTTTCTTCGTTGTGTTCTTTCTAATCTATGTCTTGCAGGTGCCCTTGAAAATCAACGACAATGACCCCAGATCCCAATAGAGCTTCAGAATGACCCAGAGGAACCCCCCACACCATGCTGGCAGCTCATCATCGCTGATCACCCCAGAGCTCATCAGAATTGATACCAGTGTTTTACTAAATGTGGGAAATGGTAATGGCAGATTAAAACTCACCATTGAAGATATACAAAGAGACTTAAGTAATAAACTCTAAATATCTGCAGGGCTAGCCACAATGTGTAAAATAAGAGGGAGAGAGATGCAGAGACAGAGAGAGAGACAGAGAAAGAGAGGAAACTGGGGTTCCTGCTATTAAGGCAACCTGGGGGTGGGCAGGAAGGGGTGGGGTACATTGGTGGTGGAAATGGGGCACTGGTGGAGGGATGGGTGATGGTATACTGTATTACCAAGAACCAATTATGAACACCTTTGTAATTGTATGTTTCATGGTGGTATAATAAAAAAAAGAATTCCACCTACGAGACTCAGCCAATCTCCAGGCCTGCTCATCAGAGACACACCCTTCAGAGACCCACCCTGCAGAGGATAGTATTTCAAGCACAGGAATGCTTGAACCACAGAAGCAGATACACCAGGCAGACTAGCTACAAGTTCTGCCCTTGCGAGCTTTATCTCTAAATTACCAAGAATCTTTGTCCCACCCCTCTCACAGCACCCGGCAAGCTGCTGAGAGTATACTGCCCGCACAGGCAGAGGCTGGCAGATTGTCCAATTCGTATTCTATATGCCAAAACCAGTAACACTCATACTCTATACTGCTCTATTATTAGCTTGGGGTAGGTGCAACTCATCTCAGATACTTGTCTTTAAGATGTATTTCTAAAAATAAAAGTGTAAAATGTTATCCCCTTTGAAGGTTGACAAAGGCCCCTGAGATGGAGACTTCACCTGGTTCTGACCATAAATTCATTTTATAGTTTTGTTGCCTCTCATTCAATACTTTGTATTCTTAGATTGTGGTGCTAAAATGATGCACTGTGTCCAAGTGGGATTTATTCCATGGATGCAAGAAGGTTTGATAAGACACTTAAAATTATATACCATATTAATGAAAGAAAAAAAAGACATATAATCATATCACTACATACAAAAAGAGCTTTCTACTGAATTCAGGATCTGTTTATGAAACAAATAATATTTCCATGCAGTATCACTTGTTTCACTTGTCTTCTCATTGTTCATCAGTTTGCAGCGGGCACCAGTAACATCACCATTCGTTGGGAATGAGATCCATTATTGTTACTGTTTTTGGTATAAGGACTACACCATGGGTAACTTTTCAAGCTCTGCCGTAGCTCTGGGTTCACCCCATGGGACCCAGTCTTTTACTATGTCAGGTCATCAACCATCTAGGGCCTACGGGGCGGAGCCCTGGGTGTAGATAAGACTGTCTCCTGTCTGCCATAGCAGATGCAACCGGGCACCGCAGTCACACCTGCAACACCTCGAGGGGCAGGTATACCTAATTAAAATAAATAAATAAATAAATATTAATTGACATATGTAGCAAATAAATAGCTAACATTGGACTTAATGTTAAAATATAGAAGATTTTCTACATCATGGTCCTGAAGCCCCTGAGCACTGACAGGGTAGCTGGGGCAATCCTGAGCAGTGGAGGACCAAACAACACTGCTTTCTCTAGCCCTGGCATTGAACCCCTGGTCTGATCGAGAATCATTGGCAAGGTCCCTCATGCATCCTGAGAACTGTTTTGGAAACACACTCCGCCAATCACCACTCCCTCAAATAATAATAACAAAATTGATTCCAAGCATATGAAATTTTTGTGTTAATTCTCCAAATCCATAATGATTTCCTTGTTCATCAAATGTTCTCTTTTTATATTTTGCCTTCAACATTACTCTAGAATTTATCCAATGTGGCAAACCAGTTTTTATTGTAGCCTATGATTTTGGTTATTATGAGAGAATTAGCTTAGCATTGAGTAAATAATGCATGTCTTGTCTACGATTACACTATATTGTCCCAAGGATTTGCTCTTAATTTTAGAAGTTGTAGGGGGTATGTGTACTTGATATATGTATGTATATGTTATTTTTATGAACATTGACTTCTGTTAATATATTAATTGTTACTTTGAGAAGATTCAGTGCTACCTGCACTTACACATCATTGTTGTAAAATAGTTTTATATTTTCTCTTTGATTATGTATTATAAATATAAATTAGATACATGTAATCTATATATATATATATATTTACACACATATAAAGGTCTCCTACTTCTGCCTTATATAACAATGTTTCCACAAATTACCTTGTCTTCAAATTCTAACACTAAGATTTACCCCCTGTCAGATGGCAAGTTAGTCATTTTCTGCTACCAAGTCACTCAACCTAATTTCATCTTCTTCCTCCCAGTCCCCCAGGGTAAAAACCTTATAGTCATTTTTACTTTCCTTTTTATTTTCCTCACTGCTTCTAATCCATCACTAAGCCTTGACATTTTTGTTGCTCTTGTTGTTATTGTTGCTCTATTATTTTTCTTGATCCTCCCTTTCCAACTAACTGCACCATCAATACTTGATTCTAGGTGCCCAGGGTCTCATTTGCATGACTGTGCAGGGAATTTCCTCCAGGGTATCCTGGCATCTTTAATTACTTTGTGTTCTGTAGAATAACATGACTTCAGTTATTTTTTTCAACCCAAGTAATTTGCTTACTCCTCAAGTCCTAAATTGAACCATGTTGTTCTTAGTTTTCTCGAGTTCTTACCAACTTTTTTTACTTTCAGAGTTATACTGTCAACTGCAATCTCTAACTTAACTTCCTGCTCTTTAGGCTTCTGCACTTGTCAAGTTAAATATGCATTCCTTTTCTTCACTTACCCATTTCACCTCCTCACTGTCATATTACATTCAGTCTGTGTGTCTTTCTTCTATCTAATACTCTGAGATTCTCATCTTAACTGTCCAGTGGTTGATAATTGCTAGGTAAAAATCATATTGTGCATAGAATTAACACTTGGAAGATTCAGAAAATATTATCTACATAGTTCAACTTTGTAATGCAATGTTGTGCTAAGTATTTTTAAGTGGACAAAAACTAATAGAAAAATCATTGAAAGAGTATTTTAGATGTTTCCTCGAGAAAAAGTTTCAGACAAACTCCTGCCTGCACGTATTTTATAAAACTTACCTGGCATCAGCAATGAGCAGAGGAAACTGTCATTGGTTGTGGTGCCACAGATTGAACCATCTCATGATTTTCTTCTTTTGAAGATGATGCCTACATCATATTATGTGATCATAGGAGCAAAAGCTGCATAGAAACACAGAGACACGTGTAGTACCTCAGGTTATTAGTGCTATAAGTGGCTTTTAATACTATTATCTTTTTAATCTTTTTCTTATAAAACTGTGAGATATACAGTTATAAAACCTCTAAATGTATGTATTGCAAGCCACAATGTGTAAGAATAATGGATAGAGGGAAAAAGAGAGAGAGAGAGTAGAGAGACAGAAACAGACAGAAAAAAGAAAAGTGCCTGCTATAGGAGCAGGCTGGGGGATGGGGTAGGGAATATGAAGGACATTGGTGGTGGAATAGGGCAATGGTGGAGGGATGGGTGCTGAAACACTGTAAGACTGAAACCCAAACATGTACACTTTTGTAACTGTATTATCTGTATTTTATAATACATATTTTCTACAAAAATGGAGTAAGAGTGTGATGTTTACATAAAATCTCATCTTTGACAATTTTTAATGAATTTTCTAAATGTTTGAAGTTTTGCGTTATTCTTTGCAATAATTCCTCATTATTTTTATGGTACAAAGTAAAATTAAATACATAACACTCTAGAACTAACTGCTACTTATGATTGTTCTTGTGTCTTAACACATTTATTTAGTTTTAACACATTTGTTTCTTATTTTGGCATTTCATATATTTCCATATCATATTTGTCATGAAAATATCAATGAAAAGAATAAAATTTCTTCAAATAATAAAATGGGCTCTGATGTTTCTTTGGGCCATAAACCTTACAGTCATTTTTAGCATAGCCAGTTGCTCATGAAGTAATATTTTGTATAAGGAAATACTTATACAAACTTGTTGGATGGTTCAATGCTTGCACCACGCAGAGCTGGAGAACATCAGGGTAACCCTGACAAGGGGCCAACAGGGCCAAACATAGAACTGATAAGGACTCACATCAATTTATATGCAAGGCATGTGCCTCTGACCACTGAGCTATAAGAACACTAGGATAATAAGCAAGAATGTTGAAAGTCTAATAGCTTTTTTTCTTCCTAACATGGTATTAGAGGTGAAAAAAACAGAAATATCTATTTTTCTGCTCTCTGTCAAACTCAAACAAGCATGAGTCAGAGCGAATGAAACATAGATATTAGGGTCTTTTAAGACATTACTTAGAAATAGCTTCAAGTTCCAAGTGATTTTGAGTTTTATGTTATTTTTCCAAATAACCAAAATTTACCCTTTCAACAGGGGACAGTTACAGACTCAAGCTGATCACCAAAGAGTCATTAAAACTCAGCTACTCTACATGCATGTTTCAGAGGAAACAATTTGAACATATGAGTGGATATTCTATAATTAAATCCAACTATTAATGTAGTTTTCAAAACTATAAGGCAATAATTAATATGACTGAAAATTCTACTTAAATATAGTCTTAACTTTAACATTCTGTTTATATGCTAACATATTTTGCAGCCTATCAACAGTTATGATAATGTTTTTTTAAAAGTTTTAATAAAAATCATTACCCTCATATTTTTTGGTCTTACCTAATTAAAAAAAATTTATTTAGCCCACATTAAACTGTGACACTTATCTAAAAGTATATGCTGCTATTCACTTCCTTTGTCTAAGAGTATATTACTTCCCTTCACGTTTTTTTATTGTTCTATGCCCAAAATATTGTAGCCATTAACCCAAAAATTTACCATCCTGAAAAATTGTCATCTTAGATGCTTTTTTCTCCATTCATTTGACAATGTCTATAGTTTACATATTTTCAGGTCTTAAATACCACTCTCAAAACAATTTTTTCTGAAAGAGGTAGGAGAGAGGGATATCCCTCCTCTCTTGTACATTTATATAAATATATATATATAAACCTCCATAAATATATACCTTTATTTTCCCTCTCTCCTACCTTTATATATATATATGTGTAGATAGTATATATATATATATATACCCATATCTAGAAAATATGTGTATTTTCTAGATATGTATATATGTATATATATCACTTTTCTCGATATACATATACATATATATACACATATCGAGAAAAAGTGAGAGAGAAGTCAAGTTTCTGGGAGGTAATCTTGGCTTCTATTTTGTTCTGAATTTATTTTTATAGAAGCCACATCCAGAGATTTTGGGTGGGGGGGGCCCAATAGCAGCGCCACCCAATGTAGTGATGCAGGTCTGAAGATTTGGTGCTGAGAGACTCTGGGGTGGTGCTTGAGGCCACTGGAGTTATTCCCAAGGGTGATTTTGGGGGTTGTGGCATATGTTCTCTTTCTCTGTCTCGATCTACCTCTATCTCTCTTTCTCTGTTTCATGCATTTTTGGGTCATACTAGTGATGCTCAAGGATTACTACCAGCTGTGTGTTCAGGCATTACTCTTAGTGGGAATTAGAGGACCACCTATGATGCTGAGAATATAATCCTGATTGACTGTTTGCAAGGCTTTTTTAAGGGTAGCTTTAAAAGCTACCCTTCTAATGAACAGTTTAAGTAATCAAATAGTATTACATTTCTCTAGCTTAAGAATCACATCTTGGTTCTCAAATGTCTTCTAAGCATTGCATTTTTCTTTCCAGTCAGTTGATGCTGCAGAAATTGAAAGCCTTATCTAAACTCAAAGGTTGACTGAGCTTCACGGTGTTAACACTCTCTTGAGAGTTGTTGGTAGATCTGTTTTGGAGCTCATTCTCTACTTCTAAGTAGATAGCGCTCTCTTGAGAGTTGTTGGTAGATCTGTTTTGGAGCTCATTCTCTACTTCTAAGTAGATAGCGCTAAGTAGATGTGCTATGATTGCTCCAGCCCCATGGCGTATGCTTTTATGTCTCCCTGGTTCTTACTGTATGAATTTTGAAACATCAACTAAATAATCAAAAAGATTAGTCAGGTTGGTGATTGAGTGTATAAATGTAATAGGGAAGTCCTTTGCTATTGTTCGTATAGATGACAGAATAGACATTATTGTAATAAAAGCACTATTCAAGGACCAGGGAGAGAGTTTATGAGATAGCGGCTACATGCCTTGTATACTCAACGGTCTTAGGTGCATTCCAGCAGTCTTCCTGCTCTGAGCACCACCAAATCTGACAGCGGTGCCTGTAGGCTACAGCTTCTAATTGTCCAGCTTGTTTTACAGAGTGTCACTGTCAGTGAACCTCAGATCATCTGAGTACTGCAGATGATCCTCCAAAACAAATAAATGTGGGTCATATTTCAAGTTTACTAAATGATATGGTGTTTCCTAATCATTTGATATTTCTCCTTCTGAGGAGTTTTGCATTTTGTGTCTTTGGTTTGTTGTTTTGTTTTGTTTCTTTGCGTCACACCCATTTGTGCTCAGGGTTTTACTCCAGGCCCTTCACACTGAGATCACTCCTGGAGATGCTCAAGGAAATATTTATGGTTCGGTATGTTTAAATCAGGTTGAACTTATGCAAGGCAAACAGCTACTTCCTGTACTCTCTCTAACCTCTCCTCAGATGTCTTAGTAGCAATAGGAAGCAATCATAAAATTTCATGGGTTTAATATATCTCATCAAACCAAATTTGTCTAAAGAGTATAATAGCTTGAAAGTGACTGAAAAAGCGTGACTATAACCATAAATATTTTAATACAATATTTAATAGTTATAGTTAATTGCAATAAATGGGAGGAAAAGTTCACTTTAATAATTATACACTCAAATGAGTATTATTTGAACTTTCATATCACATAAAAATTTCTAAAATGCTATTTGTACAGTGAAATCATGGTGTAAAGCGATATCATTGTGGTAGATATTCAATCTTTTGTAGATATTCAATATATGGGAATCACTTGATAACTTGAATCTCGTTATTCATCAATTTGCTCGAGCGGGCGCCAGTAACATTTCCATTGGACCCTATCACATGCCAATGTAGCCCAATGGCATCTGGCATATGGGAATAAAGGCTGAATTATGAAACTCTGAACATTTTTACCAAGACACAGAGTAGAATCAAAAAGACAACTAGTCGAGAAAGGGGAAAGCAGTTTTGTTTAACTCTAGGAAGAAACCAAGAAGGACTAATTGTCTAAGAGAAACATATTTGCTTGTGTTCTTAGATCCAACGTTGGGTTTTACTTTAAACTATTGTTGTGGACTGATCAGGAAATTAACTGGGGGAAATGAAAAAACAAACAAACAGAAAAAAAGTAATCAGAACTGAATTGAGGCTGTCAAAGAGGAAAGGGAGAGGGCAGGAGACAGTGTGCCGTGGCAGGCACTTGCCTTGCAAGCTGTCTATCCATAATCCTGGCCAGACAACTCCAAGAGTGATCCTTGGGCTCAATGCCAGGAATAAACCCTGAGCACCACCAGATGTGGCTCCACATAAAAATTAAACAAAGAGGAAAAGAAAAGAAGAGTGTCCGTCAGAAGATGAGTAAACTCTGTGGAAAGATATTGGGTCTTGGGTGGTAGGCACAATGTTGTAATATAGTTTGGTGAAATATGAAGCTGCATTCCTTCAATATAGTCCTATAAATCAATGTTATTTCTATAGAGTATAATAAATTTAAAAATTATAAATAAAAATCCAAGACTCAAAGCCTTACCTGAATGGAAAAGTCCAAAGACTAGAGACAATCCAGCTAGCCCTTGATTAAACTATGTGACAGAAGTGGCGGCAGCCTCTTAGGACTAAATTTCTTGTGACACTATTGCTAATAACTAACTTTTGCCATTGCTAGTTGCTTGAAGACGATGTAGGTTGACACCTAGTTTCTGTCTAAATCTAACCCAAAGAGACCATAAAAGTCAGCTAAACATTCGATGAACTCTCAATCCATGGAACTTAGGATGCAATAAATATATATTGCATTTTTCAGTGAAAATGTATATTTTTATGATCTAAGTTCTACTGTCAGTTAAGTCTCAAATTATTTAGAATTACTCTATTAAAACAATGATATAAAAATAAATGAACATTGATATTTATATGCTTGGAATCAAGGAAAAGTTTAATACTAATGAAGATAATATTGGGTATTCCTAAATACCATACGTGTTGAGGAATTTCTAGGAATACCTTGGCATTCCTAAATACTTCCCATTTACTTGCTAAATTAATTGAATTTTATTTTTAAAGTGGAAATCTTTACCTAAAAATGTTACTAAAAATAAGAGGACCAATTGAGTTTTATAGAGCAAATGCAAAACAACTTAATCGAACCAGTAAAATAATTCTATGAAGAAAATATTCATATTTTAGACGATGAGAAATAAAGATCGCAAAAATTATACTATTTGCTCATTGGCATTCTTTGTGTAAGTGACTGAACATGGATTTGAGCCCATATCTGTCTGTCTATATAATCAGTGATTTTTTAGGTCAGGAGGTTGCCTCCAGGTTTTTAACTGAATGTCTCTATCAGTTTAATTTGTGCAATCATGTAATATTTAAACTAATGGATATGACGAAAAAGGCATAGAAATGAATAATTTGTTTGACAAGACTTAAAAGTACGCACAAAGCAGTTAAGATTTATTTCCAAGATTTTAAAATTAGTATGTACATTTGATATTTATCAGCATTTGACATTATTTTAATAATAATAATTTGTTTTAATTATATATATATTATTTATATTCGTACCATATTATACAAAAGATTACTTGCTGCTGACTAGAAACCAGAACTATGATGTTTCAATTTTCTCAGCTGACTCCAATGAAGCCACATAACTCCATAAGTTTAATTTCCTTTGGCCGTTTTCATGGGCACCCCTAAATGATTCCAGGAAACTAGTCTTGCAGCACACAATATTTTCTCAAAACAGCTAAATGGTTTATTCTTTTTAAGACCAATTTATTAATCAGAGAATAAATTCACATTGTCTGTACACTTAAGGCAGTGTTTAGGAAAGAACATCAGATTCTTAATCTCTAAGACATGCTACACTGAATCATGGATATGGATAAAATATGCACATTTAAAGATATGCAGAGACACTGGCTCGGCTCTTCACACACTACCTGTCTGAAGGCAAGATGCCCTCCCAATGGAAAATCAGCAGAACAGTTCTGCTGTTCAAGAAGGGAAATATCCACAACATTGGCAACTATAATCCCCTCTGCCTGTTCTCCGTCATCTACAAGCTGTTACTTGAATCATCCTGAACAGGATTGGCAGAACATTAGTAGAAGGACAACTATGCGAGCAAGCTGGCTTCTGAAAAGGGTTCAACACAATCAACCATATCAACACCGTAACCAAGCTCATTGAAGTTTGTAGGGAGTTCAAGATATCACTCTGTTTAGTGTTCATTGATTTAAAGAATAGTATACCACCTACATGGCAGAGCCTGGCAATCTATTCATGTTTTATTTGTTATGCCAAAAACTAGTAACAATTATGGACCTCAATTCCATGACTTGAATAATGGTTTGAGGCTCTTCCTGTCCCTGGAGCAAGTAGATGCCCTTGGACTACACTTGCTTGTGTCAGGACATATGGAGATGTTACTGGTGCCTGATGGAGCAAATCCATAAACAATGGGAAGACAGTGATACAGTGATATGTATGTGTATAAGTGTATATATTTATACGTGGTTTTATAACAATACAGATTATTAAATTATAACCATTGAACTAGTATAAGTTTAAAATATTTATCCTATGAAATTCCTGAAAGAAAATGAGTATGGCCTATGCAGGGAATTAAGAATATCAGTAATAGTTAACATTTTGCATACTAAGTCTAAATAAATATTAAAATTATTTACAATAATGATTTCTGGATTAAAAAAGCTAATGAACAGTTTAAGTAATCAAATAGTATTACATTTCTCTAGCTTAATAATCACATCTTGGTTCTCACAACCTAGGTTCCCAAATGTCTTCAAAACATTGCATTTTTCTTTCAAGTCAGTTGATGCTGCAGAAATTGAAAGCCTCAGCTAAACTCAAAGGTTGACTGAGCTTCACGGTGTTAACACTCTCTTGAGAGTTGTTGGTAGATCTGTTTTGGAGCTCATTCTCTACTTCTAAGTAGATAGCGCCAAAAAGCTGCCTAAAACTAAGACTTGTCTTTTTCCAAGTTGGAAAGTTGGTAGCCACATCATTTGTAACTTAATCTTATAAGTGAAAATGTCTAATGCCTTTATATTTATTTATTAAAAGTGAGTCAACAATTTTGACCCCTAGTCAGGGTATCACTGGGGCTCATCTTAGAGCCTCTCTTCCACAATATTAACAATAATCGTAGCAATAATCATATAATGACTATATGAGTTCAATTCAATATTTTAGATAAGAAAAAATGAATAATTATATAGCTCTTTGAGTTCAGTACTAGTTTATGTAGTTATACCAAATGAGAGAAGCTATTTAAACACACTATCAAAATAAAAATTTGGGAGAAAATGGAGTCTTCAAAAGTGTTTGTGTCAATATAGGGTCTAAAAGATTCCTGGAAGCCAAAATTAAAAAGAGAGACACTTTGAGAAAGAGCAGGGAATAAGTGCAAGATGGAAGTGAAGTACAAAATTATAATGAATATTAATAATTCTGAGAAATTGATTTAGGGTTTGGTAGGCAATATAGTTCGAAAAATTGGTTCATCTTATTGATCATTTTGTATATGGTAGATATTTGGTTATGTATAGTGAGAAGTCATCATTAAAAAAAATTGTGCTGTCAGTACTTGAAAGATAACACAAGGGATCATGTTGAGTGAAATTAGTCATAAGGAAAGAGAGAGAAATAGAATGACTACATTTATTTGCATGACATAAATATATCAGGTGGTCTTACCAAAAGTGGAAATTACCGCAAACGTGAGGGAGTCAGAGGTTAATAAGACAAAGAAGGGAACGTGTGTGAATAAATGTCGAAAGAGCTGATACCAACATAGAACTGAGCATTAAATACAGACAAAAATGCACATGATGGATTCCAAGTGTATGTAGTGCAACATACAATGTGTAGGAGAAGGAAGGAGAGAGAGAGGGGAGAGAGAAAAGAGATAAAGAACCTGCCATTTAGGCAGGCTATGTGAGGGGGGGGAATTGGGGACATTGGTGGTGGGAAATGGGCACTGGCGGAGGGCGGGTGCTGGAACACTATGTGACTGAAACCTCCAAACATGAACAAGTTGCAATTGTATATCTCACAGTGGTATAATAAAATGTTTAATTAAAAAAAAGTGGCCAACCTGGCTTATTTCCCTGTTATCACACATGGTCTCCAAGCACCAACAGATGTGATACCTGAGCATGAGAGAGAGAGAGAGAGAGTTAGAGAGAAAGAGAGAGATAGAGATAAAGAGAGAGCAAGAACAGTCTCTGACAAGGTTGGGTCCAATGTCTTCTTTGATCAAATTAGCACTGAAAGAGCTGGTGATGTGTGAGAAGACTATTTCTCTAAACTCTGCTAGGAGATAAATTTTCTCTTAGAAGACGGCTTAAGTAAGGTCAACAAATTTATGGCCATGTGCAATGGAGTACACATTATTCTAATTTTTGTCAATAGCCCTTGAAAAGTTTGGAAACAGGTACAGAAGGATTTAAGTAGTTTACATAATTTTACACAGCCTAGTGTCTGAATATCTTGCTTGCTTATTCTAATGCCAGTGAGCTTTAGAGATTATATGACGATGTGATGATATGCTTTCTGGCAGTTGTTTCACAGGTTGCCACAGAGAAAGCTCAGATGTCACCCCATATGAGTATTTGGGCTATGATCTTGAGCACACTACAGTGCATCTCAGACAATTTCCATCTATCAGAAAGTCCTAAACACCCTTAATGATGTTCAAACGTTGCTGGGAGACATTAATTATGCCCATCCCTTGGAATCCAAACTCATAGCTTAGCAACTTGTTCCTCACTCTTGAAGGTGACTCTGCCCTGAACAGACCCAAGAAAATTAACCCCTGAAGCTCAAAAGGAATTAGAATCTTTTATGGACCCACTACAAAAGTCCTGTCTTTCTAGATCTGCTCCTGGAGAAAATGTCTGGTTAATGCTCTTTGCTACATCCCAATCTCCAACCCTGGAGTTAGTAGCCACACTTAAAGGGAGACTGAGAGCACACATACTACTGGGCTCTAACCCTCATGTGATTTTACTACCAATAGTTAAGAAAGAATTTGAATCCATTTTGCCTGTCAGTGACATTCTTCAAGGAACTTCAGTAAATTTCTCAGAAGACATTTCATTCCATTACCCAGTTGAGAAAACCTGGGATTTTTTTTACAGAAGGACACCTTTAGTAATCTCTTCCATCATCCATTCCTTTCCATTCCCAATGACCGGTAATATACATTGATGGTTCATCATCAGGAAAAGGTGGGATCATTGGCCCAACACTGACCAGAACAGAGTTTACAAATTACAATTCTGCCCAACAAGTAGAACTTGCCACTTTGACTTATGTACATGTGTTATGCCCATGTAATGTGGTTAGTGACTCAGCCTATGTGGTCGGCCTTTTTCCTGGAATTGTCACTGCTTCCCTAAATGCCCATAACCCTGTGGTTCAGGATTTGATTCAATAATTACAATATCTTTTACAAAAATGCTCCAAACCACTTTCCTAATGTGTATTAGGTTTCATTCTGGAATTCCTGGGCCAGTAGTACAAGGAAATGACAGAACTGGTTTCTAATGAACATAATGGCTAATGTTTTTACCTCAGAGCTAGAAGTATATCAAGCTCTACACACGAACACTCACATACACTATCACATCCAATTAAGACAAGACAGACAAACTGTATGTTCTTGTCCTATCTGTGCTCCTCTATCTTATACTCCCCCTGTGGCTGGAGATAATCCCTGAGGTTTATAGACAAATGAATTATGGAAAAATGGATATTATACATGTTAATCCATTTCCAAACAAACCTTATCTTCATGTAGTAGTATACACATATTCTCATTTTGTATGGTATGTTCCTGTGACTTCTGAAAGAGCTAAACCATCTGATCCTTTTTGTTACAATGTTCTTCTGTCCTGGGCATTCCCAATGCATCAAAACAGATAATGGCCCAGCCTGCTCTAGCAAACTTTTCAATCATTCTGTGATAAATGGCAAATCAAACATGTTACTGGTATTCCCTATAATCCTCAGAGACAAGGTATCATTGAACGTGCTCACAGGACCCTCAAAACTTTATTCACTGTCACTGTCTTCCTGTTCACCATCAATTTGCTCGAGCGGGCACCAGTAACATCTCCATATGTCCTGTCTCGTGCTAGTAGAGTCCAATGTTGCAGGACACCTAAAAGCCTAGGCCTCTGCATCTGCTCTGGATTGCCTCCTGAAGGTCACTTCATAGATAGGGGATAGTCTGAATGTGGCAGTCTTATCTGACCATGTATTCTGTACTGGCTGGTATAAATATTTTCTCATGCTACCACGATCATCGTGGGACTAGCTAGATTTTACCAGCATATTTGCCTGGCCACATAGGATCCCTAAGTAATTAGACCAGAGAGAAATGCTGTTTGTCTCCAAGCAAATAAGCATGGCTCCCTGATAAACTCAAAGGCAACTAAAATACAAAACTACCGTGAAGTAGAAATACCTTGGGAGAAATGGAGTGAGGACATGAACACTTTCCCAAGGAAAATGTACAGATGGCCCATTGGCATATGAAAAGGTGCTCATCACTCACAATTAGGGAATTACAAGTCAAAACAACACTGAGCTGTCATCTCATGACAGTGAGAAAGGCACAAATCAAAAAGTCTAGAAACTGTCAAAGTTTGAGGGGTTGTGGTGAGAAGGGAACCTTCCTTCATTCATTGTTGGTGGAAATGTCATCTGCTCCCATCTCTGTGGAAAGCAATGTGGAAATTTCTCCAAAAAAAGAAGAGAACTCCATGCAATCCCCTGATTCCACTTCTTGATATCTGTATCCAAAGTAAAAACAAAAAAACACCCATTAATTCAAAAGGATATATGCACACTTTTGTTCACTGCAGTTTTTAGTACAAGAGTCAAGGTATGGAAACCATCCAAATGCATGACTATAGATGAATAGATTGATAAAGTTGTGGATATATATATATATTTTTTTTTTTTTTTGTGTGATGGAATACTATACAGCTCTAAAAAAGAACAAACTCATGAAATTTGCTGCAACGTGTATGGAGCTAGAGGATATGATCAGTGAAGTCAGTAAGAAGAAAAGGGAGAGGGCCAGAGTGATGGCACAGCGCTTAAGGCGTTTACCCTGCAAGTGGCCGACCCAAGTTCAACCTCCGGCATCTCATATGGTCCCCTGAGCTGTACCAGGAATAATTTCTGAGTGCAGAGTCAGGAGTAACTCTTGAGCATGACCAAAAAAAAAGAAAAGTACAAAGATAGCACAATGGCAGAATTGATCCACACAACCAATTTTGTGGGAGAGGAGGTACTGAAAGGGAGAATTTTGGGGTCTGTGGAGGAGGCAGCGAGTACAAAGGTGGTAAGTGTGGTGTTGAAATCGTGGGACTGGAGTTGTAGCACAGTAGGGAGGGTGTTTGCCTTGCCTGTAGCTGACCTGGGTTCAATGCCCAGCATCTTGTATGATGCCCTGAGCACCTCCAGGAGTAATTCCTGAGTGCAGAGCCAAGAACCAATATCGTAAATGTTAGGCCCTCAATCAATAAAAAATCAGATTAAAATAAAAAATAAAATTTGGCTATAGCAATAGTCCACTGGTAGAGCATTTGCCTTGAACTCAGCCGACCCAGGTTTGATCACCAGCATACCATATGGTCCCCGTGCACCGCCAGGAGTAATTCCTGAGTGCAGAGTCAGGAGTAACCCCTGAACATCGCGGGTGTGACCAAAAAGGATAAAAAAGCACAAAGTATGGCATTATGTTGTTGGTCAATTACATCAAAAAATATAACTATTTCTAAAAAAAAAAAAAGAAAAGACCTTGGAGATTGGGGTCATACTGTCTGCTACATTACAAATGTCATTCGCCTTTTCCCATTTCCCCACTGGTGTCCTTTTCCTGATCCTCTTTGCAAAATACATTGAGTCACATGCTCTCCCTCCTCCATCACCTCTGGTCCACCCATGACTATTTCTCATTAACCTTCGTTTAATTTTAGATAGTCATGGTTGCCTTGTAATGAATACCGCATTATACATTGTCACTTTAAAGGATTTCAGCTTTTATTTTTTTCTTTTTGGGTCACACCTTACAATGCTCAGGGGTTACTCCTGGTTCTTTGCTCAGGAATTACTCCTGGCAGTGCTTGGGGGACCATATGGGATGCCAGGGATTTAACCCGGGTTGACTGCACGCAAGGCAAATGCCTTATCCGCTGTGATATCACTCCGCCCCAGGATTTCAACTTTTTGAACTTTGTTAATACTTGTTCTATAAACATGTGAACAATAATGACAGTTTTAAAAATGTTAAGGATATTCTTCCTTTGGTAGGTGCTGTGTTTGTATTTAGTTTACACTGGATCAAGTTAATTTGAAATAGAGCCCCCTTGAAAAACCATCTGCTTATTTTTATCATTTATGGATAGTGTGAGCATCTGTTAGTATAATTATCCATTTTCTTTGATTTTTGTGATTTTTTTGTATTAGGGTTAGTCTCTCTGTCTCTCTCACTCACTCACACACACACACACACACACACACACTCACTCAAAGTTGGATGGTCCTTCTCCTTTATAGTTAATCTGCTGTAATTCACCCACCAGATTCTTAATTTAAATTATATATTTCAAGCCTAGGATTTTCATTTTTTAACATATGTAGATAACATTTTATTTCATTAATGTATTTATTTATTGTTTGGGGACCACTCTTGACAGTCTTCAGGGTTTGCTTCTTTTTTATTTTTTTAATTATATTACTGTGATAAGTTCTGATATCTCAGAATATCAGAACGGCAGAGCCTGGCAACCTACCCGTGTAGTATTTTATATGCCAGATACCAGTAACAATTATAGACCTCATTCCCATGACCTGACAGACTGGCTTGAGGTTCTTTATGTTCCTGGAGCAAGGAGGTGCCCTTGGGCTCTACTTGCATGAGACAGGTCATATGGAGATGTTACTGGTGCCCGCTTGAGCAAATCGATGATGAACGAGAAGTCAGTGATACTGTGATACAGTGATACCGTGAAGTAGAAGAGACTTATGAAGGCTTGGAGAGATATTTATCTGGCATTAGTATTAGTCTTTGGTACAAAGACATGCCATCTCAGAAACCCCCTTCTCTACCTTAGAAAGGATTTTCCAGGCAGATCTTAGCTCAAGACATTAGCATATAAAAGGGCCTAGGTGAGGTGCTGGGAGAGATTACCTGAGGGCATTTGACCCTCCCTGCTTTCCACAATAGTGGGAGGGAGGTCTGAGTTGCAGGGTATAATACTAGCCTGCTTACTCTCTTGCACGGCTCTATTTGTGCTCTCTCTTTGTGAGCTCGCACCCTTCTTGGGAGTCTTGTCTTTGTCTCCTCTTTACAGGGCCTTTACACGTGGTGGCCACCATCTTGGCCTACACGTGGCTGGGGTTCTAGCCGGGAATCCTAAGCACCGGTTTTCCTTTTGCTGATTTGTATGCCTGAACCTGTGATAAGTAAAGCCTTTTAAAACTGCATCGGATTCCTGAGTTTTCATCCATTCCTCGCAGGCTTCGGAGGTAGAAGGGAACTTACTTCCTGGCACTGTTGGGGACCCGGCAGAGCTCCCTGACAGTCCAAGGGCATCTGCTTACTCCAGGAACATAAAAAGCCTCAAACCATATTAGGTCATGGGAATAAGGTCTATAATTGTTACTGGTATTTGGCATATCAAATATGACATGGGTAGCTTGCCAGGCTTGCCGTGCGGTTGCCATACTCTTTTAGTCACCTCAAAATACAGTAATTATTGATGAACTGCATGGCTCCTTGGGACCACGCAAGCCGGGCTGTGATAGGCTCGTCTTCTGGGTGGAGTTCTGACAAGAGGGAAGTCCGAATGTGGAAAATGGCGACCCTCATGGAGTTAGGGGTCATCTGGCTTGTTGCAAGGCTCTGCTGGGGTGGTGGGCCAGGGCTAGAACCCGCCATCCCTTCTGGGTGCCTTGTGAGCGGCTGGGCACAGGGAGAGCTGGTAGCAGCTCTGCCCCATGTCTTTTAACTTTATTAAAAACGGAAAAGGGGTTATGCCCCTGTTTGACTTCTTATCCCTAGCATTATTTTACTTAAATTTTTTAAATATACCTCAAGAGGAACCTTACACAGCTGCTGAACCATATTTTTAAGAAGGTGCAAAAGCTCAGAAAATTGCTAATTCACTTGTCTGGGAGAAAATTGACAAAGAATGGGTAGCGGGTAACCTCCTTATTTGTGGAAAAGCTATGCTTATATTTCAAATATGGTAGGCGCATTAATAAACTCTGGGTCTTGCCAAGCCTCATCAGGAGTAGGTTTCATCCACCTGATTCAGCCCTCAGACAGCCAGAGACTCTAGAGAGCCCTCAGTCTTCCAAAGGTCAGCCTTGAGATACCCCCAAATAGATCTGGAAGTCACTGGGAAATCAAAGAAGCCAGAACCAGAGGACCTGCAGAGAAGGACCTCCAGCTCCTTTTGAATATCACAAGGTCACATTAAGAATATTCCTTACATATCTCTTTTATAAGTTGCTGATTGGACAATACCAGGACCCTGTGGTTGGACTAACAATTCCTTCCTTTTATCCTCTTCTTGGGACTCAAAATCCATTCCTGAATGATGAAAGAGCACCTTTTAATTTCTCTTTAGGATATTCTCTTGATCCTGTTTGTATCGGAGTTTTTCCTAGTCTTTCTTTGGATTCATACCAAGCCCCTGATGCTCACTGTTTATAGTTATACAAAATCTTTTTTTTCTCAAACATAATGCTAGATCACAGCTGAGTGACTAGTGGTAGTGGTATGCCTGTTATACCATTCATCAGACTCATGATTATTGCTTCCTTGGCCTCATTGACATGACCACTATTGCTGCTGTTGTAGGAGCAGCTCTTCATATCTCAGTCCAAACACAAAGGTTTATCAGGTCATGGCAAATGACACCCGCCACTTTGGAAAGTGCAAGCTTCAATCATTAAAGATGTTGGGCAGCAATTGCACACTTTACAACAAGCACTGTTCTGGGTCCAGGTGCAAATTGAAATTTTAGAGCAACAAATGAGCTATATTGTAAATATGATAGTTCCTCTTTTGTGTCACTCCCCAGATATAATGGGTCCACTCATACTCAGGTACAAATTAGATGCTATAGTATCCTACCTCTTGCAGAAAAAGACTAACCAATGCCAAGGGTATGCCCTGTCAAACTTATTACGATCTTCGGCAGACAGAAAAGGGAAGTTGTTGGATTACCCCATCCAGTCCTTTGGGGAAACACCCTATCTCACTGGGGTGCACCTAATCCTCTGTGTTTAACTTTGATCTAACCTTTGCGTTCTTCCCCTGTTAGTCACCAATATCTTGTAACCAGACACAGTAACTTACAAAGATAAACCTTCTGATGACTTTAAATTTTGTGTTTGTAAATGTATTACTTTCCTCTTTTATGTCCATTCCATATTTTAAATTAGACACAGGAAGAATATTTTCTCCTGGGCAGTTCTATCAGTAACTGAATGGACCTAGGGCGAGCTGAGTAAGCTACCCCGGCCTCAACATGGGATGATAATAAACTAAGGTCATGTAACAAACTCTGTCGACCCAAAGACAAACAATTACTTAAGTTTCCAGTAACATTAGAAAATCTAATTTGGTTGAGGATTGTAGTCTAGAATATATAGCAAGATATCCCTATCCCTTTATCTTCTTCCTGGACTAGAGCAGTTAAAAGAAAAGAAAAGAAAAGAAAGAAAAGAAAAGAAAAGAAAGAAAAGAAAGAAAAGAAAAAAAGAAAAGAAAAGAAAGAAAAGAAAAGAAAAGAAAAGAAATAAAAGAAAAGCAAAGAGAAGAAAAGGAAAAAAAAGGAAAGAAAAGAAAAGGAAAGAAAAGTAAAAAGAAAAGAAAAGAAAAGAAAAGAAAAGAAAATTAAAGAAAAGAAAAGCAAAGAAAAGAAAAGAAAAAAGAAAAGAAAAGAAAAGAGAAATGAATAGTTCCTTTTTATATGTTTAATAAACAGAAATGGGGGATATGTTGGATAACTCCCTGGGTCTTGTATTATAGGTGACAGTTAAGAAAAGTGCTATAAACAGAAGATCAGGATTTGGGGTCTGCCCAGGGTTGTTACAAATAACCCCAGGAGAGTATGCCTAGGAGTCTGCTGGGGAATGCGTGGAGATAGATAGATAGATAGATAGATAGATAGATAGATAGATAGATAGATAGATAGATAGATAGATAGATAGATAGATAGATAGATAGATAGATAGATAGATAGATAGATAGATAGATAGATAGATAGATAGATAGATAGATAGATAGATAGATAGATAGATAGATAGATAGATAGATAGATAGATAGATAGATAGATAGATAGAGAGAGAGAGAGAGAGAGGTTCCTACAGAGAAGTTCCTGGAGTGAGGTGGAGTGAAGAGTGAGTGAGGAGATATTAGAAAGAGAACTTCAGATTTTCAAGACCAGGGTTTGTTCCTTTGTCCATGAATCAAGGAGAATGATCATAGGCCCTGGATGCAGTCAGGGACTCTACTGAGCTTCAGCACTGTTGGGGACTATGCTGATCCCTGACACCTATGAAAGTGGTTTAAGAGAAGCCAAAACTCTGTCCCACTGCTTATGAAACTGAAACTACTGTCTTCCCTTTCCAATTTCTTACTGAAAATACCACTAAGAAAAATAAGGGCAATAAAATAACAATAACTGTTTAATCGCAAGTCATGCAGGCCAGGCTGCAAAAGGTCAGGTGTTAATAATTTCAGGCAACTAATATCCCTCTTTCTTATCACAGCTCAGACCCTGTATCAACCTCACTCCATGCCTGATATATAGAGGCTCCACAATGGGAGATATCTGTCTTAATACATTTTTGTGCCTTTTAAATACTCTGGAAGTTTAATGGTTTATTTTAGTCTCCACCAACAGAACTGGTCTTCAAAATGTCATTAAATATTTGTTTCGAATTTTGGCAAAAATTAAAAACAATTGTATAGTTTAATATCAGCATCAAATGGAGGTTGGAGTAGTGGATAATTAGTCATTTTGCTGCTTGTTTGGGGCCATAAGAATCCTCTGTAGTTTGTAAAGAGAATAGAGTCAATGGAAAGAAAGTGACTGAACAGGAGACATAAAAGTAACATAAGTAGACAACTGAGAAGAAGACAGCATGGGAACAAAAAAGTCATTGCTTTTGAAATAGGTAAAGACTTGTACCCTCTCCTAAATGACCAGAGGAAAAGATGCACACTGATAAGAAAACTCTCACCATATTCCATATATAAAGAAATGTCTTTTGCTATGCATAAAGAACAAAAGAAGAAATTTTACCAAAGAGTGAAAATATTGTCAGTGTAATTTATCAGTGAGATTTTTTCAAACATATTTAAATATGATTACATTAGCATGAATAGTCAACAATACCCATTAATTTATATGTTCTAGAAAATCTAGAGCAGTAATCAATATTCAGTTATCTCTGAAGGATTCATAGAATTTACCGGTTCTCTTCACATAGTAGATGTTTAATAAAAGTTTAGGTGACAAAATTAACTTGTGAAAAAAAATATACATTCTATATTCTATAAAGCACATTTGACTATCTTATTTTGAAAATAGAAATATTATATACTGATTTGAAGAATTATTTATTTTATGTTTTTCTCTATTTTAAGTCAATAATCCTATAAACTATACACAGCAATTTTAATCTGTGATGCATTAAAAAAGTGATTCTCTTAGGAAATATACTTGAGAAAAAATTTCTGGGATTAATTTTCATAAAAAGGGGGAATTATTGATGAACTCATCTAAATTTGCAGATTGGTTATTTTCAGAGGTTATTTAGGGTCATAATTGTAAATCTCATTACCGTGTTTGAAGGAGGTCTCTTTCATTATTATGGTGCTGAGGCCTATACCCCTGAAGCTAATTGCAAGGTAGGGCTGCAGAGTTCTAATTGTTTGCCATCAAAATAGCTGTGTAAGCTTGATTAACAGTGTTCAGCAACATTCATAATAGTCCAAGCCTGGCCCTGCATAAAATAGAAACTGGGAAAAAATCAATAAGATTTAATAAGATCAGGAACAATCACTTACAATAGTACATCAATCACACAAAGTAATAGGTGCAAGATTTGATAGGGTCCTGAACTGCCTGAGAGATTCATAACCAGCACTCGTTAATGATTTGTTCATTTGCATTTTATCAATCGCTCTACAGCTGACAGGCAGAAGGAGCAGGGAAGAAATATGTTGACTTACACTCATCAGCTTCGCAATTAGAAAAATAACATATAATAGCAAACGTCTTGTCACATGGAAATCTGATGTTATTAGAAGATGCGTGCAATCCTTGACTCTAGGCTGAGCTGCAGATAGACTGCATAATAGCAAAGATGAGTGTGTCCCTTTGGTCACTAAGATGTCTCAAAGGTTAGAAGGAATGTACTTATGAATATAAATTTCCTATCCATCTTTCATGGACTTTGATTACAGAAGACTCTGCAATGTAAAATGTGGATTTTTCCTTTATTTTACCCTTTGAAATAAATGAAACTCCTAGCTTTGCTTTAGGCAAATCCTACCTCAATGTTAAGACAATCATAACTGGATGGCTTTCTGATGATCTGACTCTTCATTATACTAAATTTCAGTGGATATTACGGCTACATGAAATTATCATTACTTTGCCAACTATATAAGTTGCCATATTACATATTTGCTTACTATATAAGAACACACTCTAAAAGAAAGATACTAGTTAAAGTAGTTTTCTGAATGAATACTTTATATTAAATAAATGACCATATTTAATATGAGAATATAATACCCTATAGACATAAACTACAACTGAATCTGATTACAAGAATTTCACTTGGATTTAAGATTTGTAAAGTGCACATGATTTTCTATGAAGCTAAAATCATAAGAAGCCTAGTTGGATGCAAATCATTTTTTCAGAAAGCAGTAGATGTAAGATCCAAAACATGGATTAATTAGTCTCTGTTCAAAACTACAGTAAATAATATGCTTCTTCCCCCCAAAAAAAACATTTTGATACTAGAAAGAAGAGCTAATTTCTACAAAGTAATTTAATTCCATTAAAGAAGAGGTAAAACTCCTTTCTAATAGAATTCATGGGGTCTCTCAATGTTGTGGCAGAATTTGGTTAACATGAGTGAATGTCTCACATACCTGTATGTAGTACATATTAGAGAGATAGTTTCCCCAATCGCCCTGAGCAGGTAGCAGAACTATGCTTACATACCCTGCAAACTTTTTCTAGAATTTTGCATGGAGTGTGAGAATTAATGTGTGTTTTCGGTCACACATACAGTTGCTCAGATTCCATTTCTGGCAGAATTCCAAAATATTTGGAATCAAACCTGGGCAAGGTACATGCCAAGCATCTGTGCAGCTCCTAAATTAACTTGTTGGTCCTTATTCTAAATACCAAATGAATTCCCAAATGTTTGGACCACTGACACAAATTTTTGTGTGTTTATATGTGAGACAGTGCTTAAGAGACCAGGAGCTCAAGAGCCCTGTGATATGCTAATTAGTTCAATGGTGGGTCAACTGATGAGGTGTTGTTTGTACCGGCTGTGCTGGGAGTTACCAGGGCAACACTGCCAGTTTCAGTGTATCCTTCAGGGTAATATCCAGCAGTGCTTGTTTGGGGGCAAAATGGCCCCAGCTATTGAAATGTGTATGTAAATGGACCTGAACCCTGAGCTATCTGTCCAACTGCTCATATTCAAGGTACTATTTATTTTCCCTGTTAAAAATAGGTTTTTGGTCCAGAGACATAGCCCAATGAGTAGGGCATTTGCTTTGCACGCTACCAACCTGGATTCTATCCCTGGCATCACAGGAGTAATGGAATTAGATCCTCTGAGACCTCCAGGAGTAATTTCTGAGCTAAGAGCCAGGAGTAAACCCTGAGCATTGCAGGGTATGACCCAAAAGGAAAAAATCAAACCTAAGTTTTTGCTCGAAAGAAACTTTGACCAAGAAACAAAGAGAGTCCACAGAATGAGAAAGAATATTCACCCAATACACATCTTATAAGGGATTAATAACTAGGATATATCAGGCACAGGTAGAACTTTACAAGAAGAAAATTGCCAACCCCGTCAAAAAATAGGGAGACGAAATGGACAGAAATTTGGACAAGGAAGAAATTCGAATGGCCAAAAGACATATGAAAAAATGCAATGCTCATTATTATTAATCATCAGACAGAGAGATGCAAATCAAAACAGCAATGAGATATTATTTTACACCACAGAGACTGGCACATATCCAAAAGAGCAAGAAGAACAAGTGCTGGCATGGATCCGGGGAAAAGGGGACTCTCATCCATTATTGGTGGGAATGTTGACTGGTACAGTTTTTTTTTGAAAAACAATGTGGACATTCCTCCAAAGACTAGAAATTGAGCTCCCATTTGACCCATCCATACCACTCTTGGGAATATGACCTGGGAAGCAAAAAACACAGAGAGGCAAAACCATCTGCACTTCTATGTTCATGGCAGCACTATTCACAATAGCCAGAAACTGGAAACAACCAGAGTGCCTGAGAACTGACGACAGAATAAAGAAACATTGGTACATCTACACAATGGAATACTATGCAGCTGTTAGGAAAAATGAAGTTATGAAATTTGCTTATAAATGGATGAAAATGGAGAGGATCATGCTGACTGAAATTAGCCAGAAGGAAGGACAGATATAGAATGACTGCATTTATTTGCAGGATATAAAAAAAAGCATCATACCAATATCCAAGGCCAGAAAAAGATGGATCAGGAGGTCTTCGTGGGTAAAATCAACTGCAAATGTGTGGGGTCAGAGCTTAGGCAATGCAGAAAAGGAACAGTGTACAAATAATTATTGTAAATAATAATACCAATGTAGAACTGAGCATTGAAGTAAAGTATATACTGATAACCTCTAACTATGTATTTCAAGCCGTAGTGTAAGAGAGAGAGAGAGAGAGAGAGGGAGGAGAGAGAGAGGTGAAAATAGCCTGCCATAGATGCAGGCTGGGGAAGGGGGAAGGAAAATCATGGGACATTGGTGAAGGGAAATGTTCACTGGTGGAGCGATGGGTGCTGGAACACTGCATGACTAAAACACAAATATAGACACATTTTTAACTATATCTCACGGTGGCATAAAGTTTTTTAAAAAAGAAAAATAAATAAATAAAATAGGTTTTTGAAAACTGAGTAGAATTTGAAATTGGTAGATAAGAAAGATTGCACAATGACTTTGCACGCAGGGAGGCCTAGGTTCAATCTCATGCCTGCACTGCAATTCCATTGCTCCTGAGCACTGCCTGGAGTAACACTAAAACACAGAGCCAAGAATGTGACCTGAACAACACTCTATATGTTTTTTAATTATTCAATTGTTTATTTTTTATATACCATGGTGAGATATACAGTTATAAAGATGTTCATATTTGGGTTTCAGTCATACAGTGTTCCAGTACCCATCCCTCCCCAGTGCCAATTTCCCACCACCAATGTCTCTTGATTCCCCCCCTCCCCCCCCCCCCTTTGTTTCTTCTCTCTCTCTCTCTCTCTCTCTCTCTCTCTCTCTCTCTCTCTCTCGCACACATTGTGGCTCGCAATACATACATTAGATGCTTCGTGAGCTGTATTACGGATTCAACACCAGGATCTCACCATTCTACAAAGAAGTGATCATTGATGTCAAAAGAGGGATTAAACAGGGTGATACCATTTCACCAAAACTCTTCAGCGCCACCCTTGAGAACATCATGCGACAATTAGAATGGGAAGGAATGGGAGTGAAGATAGATGGCCGGCAACTACACCACCTCCACTTCGCTGATGACGTCGTTCTAATAACACCAAACATTAGCCTAGCAGCACAAATGCTGGCTGACTTTGACCGAGAATGTGGAAAGATAGGTCTACAGCTGAATTTAAAGAAAACCATGTTCATGAAAAATGAACTAGTTCCAGAGACCCCATTCACTCTCAATGGAACAAACATCTCTGAATGCAGCAGTTATGTGTACCTAGAAATCAACATGATGAATGACCTAAAACCTGAGCTGCGCAGGAGGAAGAGAGTGGCATGGAATACCTTCAAAGGTATCGAAGAAATAGCTAAAAGGACAAAGAACCTCTTGCTCTGGGCACATCTCTTTGACTCCATCGTTCTTCCTGCATTAGCATACGCCTCAGAGACCTGGGCCCTACGAAAGCAGGATGAGAATGCTATTCGGGTCTCCCAGAGAGGAATCGAAAGAGCTATGCTTGGAATATAACGCCTCACTCAAGTGAGAGAAGGGAATCCGGAGTTCTGACCTCTGTCGCTTTTCCAGAGTCAGGGATGCTGTCTCATTTGCCAAGGCATCGAAAATCAGATGGGCTGGAAATGTAATGTGATTTGGAGACAACCGCTGGACTAGAGCCCTTACTGACTGGATCCCACGGGATGTGAAAAGATCATGTGGCCGCCCACCTACAGGATGGTCAGACTTCCTTGTAAAGACCCTGAAGGAACCGTTTGAGGCTCTTCATATTCCTGAATCAACCAGATGCCATTGGGCTACATTGGCACATGATAGGGTCCAATGGAATTGTTACTGGCGCCCTTCGAGCAAATCGATGAATAACAAAATTCAAGTGATCAAGTAAATACATACATTTAGAGGCTATCATGTATATCCCTTTGCCTATGTTCAGTGCTCAGTTCTAAGCTGGCACTATTATTTTAAACAATTATTAGCACACTGTTCCCTTCCCTGTCCTGTATAACCTCTGAATCCCACACACTTGTGGTAGATTCTACCATGACCTCTTCATCCCTGTTTTGCCTGACCTTGGATATTGGTATCATACTATCTTTTTATATCCTGCAAATAAATGCAGTCATTCTATATCTGTCCTTCCTTCTGGCTAATTTCACTCTGCATGATCCTCTCTACGCCCATCCATTATAGGCAAATTTCATCATTTCGTTTTTCCTAACTGCTGCATAGTATTCCATTGTGTAAATGTACTACAGTTTCTTAATCCCGTTGTCTGTTCTCAGGGACTCTGGTTGTTTCCAGATTCTGGCCATTGTGAATAGTGCTGCTCTGAACATTCTATGCAGATTCTAAGTGCAGATGGTATTTCCATTGGGTGTTTTTGGCCTTCCAGGGTATATTCTCAGAAGTGGTATGACTGGGTCAAATGGGAGCTCAATATCTAGATTTTGAGGAATGTCCACATTGTTTTCCATAAAGGCTGTAACAGTCAACATTTCCACCAACAATGAATTAGAGTCACCTCCCCCATCCACACCAGACTTGTTGTTCTTTCTCTTTTGGATGTGTGCCAGTCTCTGTGAACACCACTGTATATGATACCACTTCCTATCCCCTGCCAATTAAAAAGTACTTTCAAATCTTACAGACTAAATAAAATACAGCAATAATTGTTAATTTTTTAACCACCACCTATGAATGTTCAGACCTTATTCTCAGCATTGTGTTCAAAAAATGACTCCTCACAGGACTTTGGATACCATATTTGATGCCAGGGATAGAAACTGGGTAATTAGTGTATTATATATCCTACCTTAGTTATTTGCTATATTGATAAGGATCACTAAAGAAATAAATTTTTGCAACTTAGTATTTTTAGGAAGGCCCGTCTGTCCTTCATCAACTATAATACCAAGATTATTGCTAACTTACGTCCTGATTGATCTATCACAGCTTCCAAAAGGGCAATAGAGAAGATTATCCATGACTTCTACTCAGATCTCTTTGATAGCCATGTCCACCTGCCTACATACCAAATTCTGCAGGATGGATATGCTGTTCCCAACATTCTCCCTTCCAAAATTCAACATGCCATCTCGTTGATAAAAAAAGCCATGCAGCAGCCAGTTTAGAAAAGATTAGAATAAACACCTGAAGAATCTGCTGCCATTACTCATCAATACACTGACTCTGCTCTTCACATGCTACCTATCTGAATGCAAGTTTTCATCTCAAAGGAAAACCATCAGGACTGCTCTGTTGTACAAGAAGGGCAATATCCATGACATTGGCAACTATTGTCCCATCTGCCTGTTGCTTATTGTTTACAAGTTATTCACTTGAGTCATCCTGAATAGAATCAGCAGAACACTAGAAAAAGGACAACCATGTGAGCAATCAGGGTTCCAAAAAGGATTCAGCACAAACAACCATATTCACATGGTGACCAAGCTCATTGAGGTTTCATGAGAGTTCAAGATGCAGCTCTGTCTAATGTTCATTGATTTAAAGAAAGTCTTTGATTCTGTTGAGACTGAAGAAGTCATTAAAGCCCTATCTAATCAGGGCATTCAAACTCAGTACATCAAGATCCTCTATATGTTGTATTATGAATTCACTACCAGGATCGTACCATTCTACAGGGGATAATCAACATAAAGAGAGGCTCCAACAGGGAGATACCATATCACCAAAACTCTTCTGTGCCACCCTCGAGAACATCATGTGACACTTGGAATGGGAAGGAATGAGAGTGAAGATAGTTTGCAACTACACCACCTCTGCTTTGCTGATGACATCATTCAAATAACACTAAACAAATGCTGGTCGACTTCGACTGTGAGTGTGGAAAGGTCAGACTGCAGCTGAATTTCAAGAAGACAATGTTCATGAAAAATGGACTAGTTCCTGACACTCCATTTGCTCTCAATGGAATGAACATCTCGGAATGCAGCAGTTATATATACCTAGGTTGAGAATACAGTATAACGAATGATCTAGCACCTGAACTATGCAGAAGGAAGAGAGCAGCATGAGATGCCCTCAAGAGCATCTAGACAGTAGTAAAGAATATGAAAAAACTCCTGCTCTGGACACAACTTTTCAACTCCACCATTCTTCCTGTACTTATATACACCTCAGAGATCTTGGCCTTACGACAACAGGATGATATGGCTATTCGGGTAGCCCAAAGAGGAATTGAAAGAGTCATGCTTGGAGTATCATGCTTAACTCAACTGATAGAACGAGTAAGGAGTTCCAACCTCCGTTGATGATCAAGAATCAGGGGATGTCTCATTTGCCAAGATGATGAAAATCACATGGCCAGGACATGTAATGCGATTTAGCAACAACCGCTAGACTAGAGCTGTTACTGACTGGATTCCACAGGACATCAAAAGAACACGTAGCCACCCACCTACGAGATGGTCAGCCTTCTTTGTCAAAAACCTGAATGAATGGTTTGAAGATCTTCGTGTTCCTGGAGCGAGCAGATGCCTTGGGATACACTTGCATGTGACAGGGACGACTGGAGACAGTTCTGGTGCCCTCTCGAGTAAATCAATGAACTACGGGAAGATAAATGATAAGTGATAAATGGTATTGTTCCTAAAAAGTAAAGCAGACTCGGGGCCGGAACTTTAGCCCAGCGGGTAGGGGCGTTTGCTTTCCACGCAACTGGCCTGTGCCAGCCCGGGTTCGATCTCCAGCATCCCATATGGTCCCCCAGCACCACTGTATCACTGTATCACTGTCTTCCCATTCATCAACGATTTGCTAGAGCAGGCACCAGTAACATCTCCATATGACCTGTCTCATGCAAGTAGAGCCCAAGGGCACCTGCTTGCTCCAGGAACTTAAAGAGCCTCAAACCATTCCATCAGGTCATGGGAATGAAGTCTATAATTGTTACTGGTACTTGGCATATCAAATACGACACGGGTAGCTTGCCAGGCTCTGCCGTGTGGGTAGCATACTCTTGTAGTCATCTCAAAATCCAGCATTTATTGATGAAACTTGCGAGCTGGGCTGTGATAGGCTGGTCTGCTGGGTGGAGTTCTGATGAGGGGGAAGTCCGTATGTGGAAAATGGAGGCCCTCATGGAGTGGAGGGGTCGTCTGGCTTGTTGTGAGGCTCTGCTGGGGTGGCGGGCTAGGGCTAGAACCTGCCATCCGTCCCAGGTGCCTCATGAGCATCTAGGCACAGGGAAAGCCAGTAGCAGCTCTGCCCCATGTCTGTGAGTCTCTGGATCAGCATCACTATATTCCAGTTCATCATCTATTTGCTAGAATGGGCACCAGTAATATCTCCATATGTTACCTGTCTCATGCTAGTAGAACCCAACGGCATCTGCTTGCTCCAGGAACATAAAGAGCCTCAAACCAGCACCACCAGGAGTAATTCCTGAGTGCAGAGCCAGGAGTAACCCCTGAGCATCATTGCCGGTGTGACCCAAAAAAGCAAAATAAAAAAAGTAAAGCAGAATCAAATGCAAGAGAGAGTACATTTGCAGTTTTAACAAGAATCAATTTATAGGGTGCCAATTTGCCTAAAAATACATTTTAAAAAGTGATAGTTTGTTTCTGGACCTCACCTCACATAATCAAGAACTACTTTTGCCTCTTGATTATTCCTGGGGTATATGCACTGCCTGGGTTCTAATCCAGCCTCTTGATGCAATGCATGCACTGAGCTCTCTCTCTGACCCACAGAATCATGGCATTTAGTCAAAGACTGACTCCCACTAATTTCACCCATTTTGTGATTTTCTTTTTTGGACTCAGTTGGTTTAAAAAGTTTAGTCACTAGTGCCACCAAATTAACTCCAAGTTTTGGTGCCCCCTTTTGAAAGGCAATTAATTACTCAAGGGGTTACAGGATGTGGGTAGGGAACAGGTTTATTCTAGTGCCAAGAGCATGTTGTCCAACCAAACCATCACACTTTCAGATCATAACTAAAGGCTAAATAGGATTGGTTTGGGACAAAATGAGAACTAAAATGACATTGAGTCAGGGGGAGAATGGTGCCCTGTCTCCTAGCAAGTCAGCCTGCAGAAGTAGTTTAAGGAATTCCCAAGAAGTGGTACTCTATTGTTTGTAAGATTTTGAAATAATATTATGAAATGGTCTTTTCCTGGGCAACTTGTAAACCTTCAGGAATCTTTCCAAAGGGCCAAATATTTGCTCTTTTATCATTACCTATAAGTGAACCTGATCTACATTAAGTGTATAATGCATGATAACATCCTTTAGCATTGAGACATAAGGCAAAGACCAACCGTGAGTGGGAGGGTCTTAGAAGAACAGATGTGTAAAATGAGATGGAAGAAACTCTGATGCTTGCTTGGGTACATTGAATAGGGATCATGCTACTAGAACTGTTACAGTTTGGAAATGATTATTCCTGAATTCTTACTTTTATTTACTGAACAAAGAATTTAATGTGAACACAATGATGTGAACACAATGTTTACATTATATGTATACATATTCATATATAGGAAATTAATAATATTATTTGGGGTTTAAAATTAAACTCTATTGTGAGTAATATCTATCTAATTTATCATCACTAAGCCATGTTTCTGCTGAATATGAAAACACATTTTTAATAGTCTCTTTGAATAGTAGAAGTTTGCAAGAACTATTTCAGATGAAGCAGAATATGGTCACATAAGCTCTAAAAAGGAAAAGATGAGGTTAAGTTGATTAAAGGATGAGGAAACGGTTGGCATTAGTTGAGACACAAGAAATGATCACACAAGAAAAGAAATTTTCCTAGTCTTAGGGAGGAAAATCCTTGCCAAAGACAAATAAACACAAGAAATGTTACAGAGCCAAGGAAATAACCTGCATGTCCAGAAGATACTAGATAGCAAAATAGTACCTATGTAAAACCAGGAGTTTGCATAAGTTTTTTTCTTTAAGATATAATTATTAGACCAAAGTAGTAAGTAATACAGCAGATAGGGCACTAGCAATGCAAGCAGCTGACTTGAATTTATGCCTCAACCTTTCCTCTTTTCTATACAACTATTAACCTACACCTGAGCTGTTTGTCCAAATTTCCTTGACCTCAACATTTTTCATGTTCTTTTTCCTTGTTACTGTTTTATGTTCATTGGTATCCAAGGCTCTGTTTGATAGAATTATGCCTCAATTTATTGATTACTCTGCCATGAGTTTGGGAACCTCTGCCATGTCATGGACCATGACAAAGGTTTTGCAGACATTGTTTATGAACCTTAAAATAGATTTATCCTGATTACCTGTTTGTCATCAATCTAATACAGTTAGTTCCTTAATACAGGAACATGGCTACAATTAGAAGTAGAAAGATGTTGTGGGACATGAAGGGAACCAGATGGTCTTAGAAGAACAGAGATAATTAGAGAAATGTCAAATGGGAGCTTCTACACTCTTGCTGGCTCTGAGAGTCAGCAAGTACATGCAAAGATAAGAAAGAGCCTCCTAAGGATTAAGATATTCCTAGGGGCTATGCGTAGCCCTTCACTGACAGTTAAGGGAATGTAAAGTTTAATTTTACCACTGAAAGCTCCAGAAGGGAACATAGCTCTTGATTGTCATTTACAAGTACTTAGGGAAGAGGAAGCATTGAATCACAGTATGCCTGGGCTTCTATTCATTAGAACTGTAGGATCTTAAATGCTGAGTCATGGGGTCTGAGTGATAGCACAGCTGCTAGTGCATTTGCCTTTCATGCAGCCAATCCAGGTTCAATTCCGGCATCCCATATGGTCCCCCAGGCACCGCCAAGAATAATTCCTGAGGACAGAGCCAGAAGTTACCCCTTAACATTGACAGGTTTGACCCAAATAGCCAAAAAAAATATCCTTAAATGTGAAATTGTTTGAAGCTTCTAAGATTGTGGTGATTTTATTTTTGATGACTACAATCAGAAACCCAAATGTTTTATTCTCCAGCTTCTGGATATTTAATGCATCACTGGTAACTCTTAATGTTGTCTGTCTTTTATTTTATCCATCAATGCAATAACAATTGTACAAAAACTGATGAGCAGAATTATCTTGCCATCCTAAAGACAGCATGCCGTCATGTTGATTTTAAATACTGATAACATTATTTCAAAGGGGCCAGGTAAGCAGGAATTGGAAAATAAGCTTGAAGCTACAAAAAGTCAACTGTCTGAGAGGAGGAATTATTCAACCTTAAGAAAAAAAAATGGGGCCCGGAGACAGTACAATAATACAGTGGGTAGGGGGTTTCACTTGCACCATCAGGACGAGTGTTTTATTCTTGGATCTCATATGGTCCCCTGAGCATTGCCAAGAGTATTCCTTGAACACAGAGCCTGCAGTAAGCCCTAAATTCATCTGAGTGTGAGTCTAAAAAATTACATTAAAAAAGGAAAACTTATCAATTGCCATCTAAACTGACCTGGTCAGTCATTGACTTCATGTAATTCAAAATGCAAGGCTCCGTATAGTGGGATAGCTAATGAGATATAATAGAATGCAATGGATAGAATATGTTGAAGAATGAGGAACCTGACTGACAGTTTAGTTTATGATTAATCACTTCTACATCCTATTTTTGGTACTCTATACTTCACTGTTTCTGGAAACCACTGTGAGAACCATCTCTATGAAAATCAGTTCAGCACAGTTTTAAGTAACATCCTAGATGACAAAATTTCACTGCAGCCATGGAACAGATCTACAACTTACTCCCTACGATTTTTCTTTGCTTTTATGGTTTCAAATGAGATGAAAAATTCAGCATCTACACATGTACAACATGTAAATAGACACAGATACACCAGGCAGAGCAGAAACCAGCTTTCCCTGTTGAGCACGGCTGCTGTGCAGCCACACAATTTACATCCAAATTACCATGAATATTCTACCCACCCCTCTGAGAGAGCCCCACAAGGTAATGAGAGTATAGCACCCGCATGGCAGAGCCTGGCAAGCTATCCGATGTGTGTCCGATATGCAAAAACCAGTAACAAAAATGTTTATTTTCCCAACCCGAAAGAGCCCTTAATACGGCAGCAGTAAGAAAAGTGAAAAAGCAGTGCCTGATAAAATTTCACAGCCAACCTAGGCTGCCAAAACGAAGAAGGACTAAAATGATTGTCTGTACTTTCAATGCACGTTCTGACGTCAGAATCATATATCGAGGATCTGATGGTGCAAGCACAAAAGATCAAGTACAACATCATTGGTCTGAATGAGACAAGGAGGCATCAGTCACATCATGCTGTATTTGACACAGGAGAAAAATTGTTCCTTGGAATATGACGAAGCGGCGTTGGTGGCATTGGTGTCCTTGTCAACACGAACACGGCCATCAACATTGATTCATTTGAATGCCTAACAAACCAGATATGATGATTATACTTGAAGAGATGTGGCCCCATGCCAGCAATTTCTATCTTCATTGTCTACGCACCAACATCCACATATAAGGAAGATGAAATTGAGAAATTCTACATGGAACTGGAGAAGTTCTATTGAAAAAGAACACACTTTCTACAGATCATAGTTGGTGATTTTAATGCCAAGATAGGATAGAGAAGATCAGCTGAAGAACTCCACATCAGAACCCATGGCCTAGAATGGAACGAACAGGATGAGAGACTATCTGAGTTCATCATGTCCACCAAAACCATTCATGGGAACTCACAGTTCCAGAAGGTTAAATCGAAACATTGGACATGGGAATCTCCTGGTGGACAGTTCCACAATGAGATTGACCACATCATCTTCAATAGACGGTTTTGTCTTACTGATGTTGCTGTCATCCCCAAATTCCAAACAGGATCGGACCACCGTCTCCCTTCGTGCAAAATTCTATTTCACACAACAGGGAGAAAAGGCTGCAAAGTATAAGAAGAGAACTCCCAGAACGACCAATAACTGGGAACTCTTTGGCACCATTACAGCAACATGGGAAGATACCATCATTGACGACATTGATGAAGAATACAACCGACTGGTTCAGCACATCTATGATTGTGCAAAGAATGCCAAGAGAGGGAAAGACACAAAAGGACGCCTGTCTTCAGAAACTCTCGAGCTCATTCGCCAATGTGGCAAGTCGTGAGCTTCAGGAGACCAAATGCTAACATCCAAGCTTGCAAAGCAGTGCAGAGAAGTGATAAAAGAAGATATCAAAGACTCAAGAGCAGAAATACTGGAAGATGCAGCAGAAGCCGAAAAAACATTCGCACTGCCCGCCTGTCCTTCGCCAACTATAAGAGCAAGATGACTGCCCTCCGACACCCTGATGGATATATCACATCTTCCAGAAAGGCATTGGAGAAGATTATCCATGACTTCTACTCAGATCTCTTTGATAGCCACGTCCACCTGCCCACATACCAAATTCCACAGGATGGATACGTCATTCCCAACATTCTCCCTTCTGAAATCCGACATGCCATTTCGTAGGTAAAGAAGGGAACAGCACCAGGCCCAGACAAAGTCAGACCCGAACACCTTAAGAACCTGCCGTCAGTCCTCATCAATGCACTTGCTCAGCTCTTTACACGCTCCCTGTCTGAATGCAAGGTGCCCTCCCAGTGGAAAACCAGCAGGACATTTCTACTGTTCCAGAACAGAGACATTCACGACATTGGCAACTTTCGCCCCATCTGCCTGTTATCCATCATCTGCAGGCTATTTGCACAAGTCATCCTGAACAGGATTGGCAGAACACTAGTTGAAGGACAACCATGAGAGAGCAAGCTTGCATCCGGAAAGGATTCAGCACAATCGACCATTTCCACAAGGTAACCAAACTCATTGATATTTGTAGGGAGTGCAAGATGCCGCTTTGCCTCATGTTCATTGATTTAAAGAAAGCCTTTGATTCTGTGGAGACTGAAGTAGTCATCGAAGCCCTAGTCAAACAGGGTGTTCAAACACAATACATCAAGATCCTTCCTGAGCTGTATTACAGAGTCACCACCAGGATCTCACCATTCTACAAGGAAGTCTTGATGTCAAAAGACAGGTTGGACAGGGTGATGCCATTTCACCTAAACTCTTCAGCGCCACCCTCGAGAACATCATGTGACAATTAGAATGGGAAGGAATGGGAGTGAAGATAGATGGTCAGAAACTACACCACCTCCGCTTCGCTGATGACATCGTTCTAATAACACCAAACATTAGCCAAGCAGCACAAATGCTGGCTGACTTTGACCGAGAATGTGGAAAGATAGGTCTACAGCTGAATCTGAAGAAAACTATGTTCATGAAAAATGAACTAGTTCCAGAGGCTCCATTCACTCTCAATGGAACAAACATCTCTGAATGCAGCAGTTATGTGTACCTAGGTCGAGAAGTCAACATGATGAAGGGACTAAAACCTAAGCTGCGCGAGGAGGAGAGAGAGCGGCATGGAATGCCTTCAAAGGCATCGAAGAAATAGCTAAAAGGACAGAGAACCTGTGGCTCTGGACACATCTCTTTGACTCCACTGTTCTCCCTGCATTAACATATGCCTCAGAGACCTGGGCCCTAAGAAAGCAGGATGAGAATGCTATTCGGGTCTCCCAGAGAGAAATCGAAAGAGCTATCTTTGGAATATCATGCCTCACTCAAGTGAGAGAAGGAATCCGGAGCTCTGATCTCTGTCGCTATTCCAGAATCAGGGACGCTGTCTCATTTGCCAAGGCATTGAAAATCAGATGGGCTGGACATGCAATGCGATTTGGAGACCACCGCTGGACAAGAGCCATTACAGTCTGGATCCCACGGGATATCAAAAGTTCACGTGGCCGACCATCTACAAGATGGTCAGATTTCCTTGTCAATACCCTGAAGGAACAGTTTGAGGCTCTTCATATTCCTGAATCAACCAGATGCCATTGGGCTACATTGGCACGTGATAGGGTCCAATGGAAATGTTACTGGTGCCCGCTCGAGCAAATCAATGAATAACGGGATTCAAGTGATCAAGTGATCAAGTGATCAAGGAAATCCCTTAAAACAATCGAAGTCAGCTAATTAAAAACACTTCTGTTTAGATTGGAAGAGGCCAAACTGGCAATGATCTGTATTTGCTGATTGATCTGTGCCCAGGGATTATTTCTGACAGTGGTTGGGGCAAGGAGCCCAAATTGGGTTCAGAAACTCACACCCTGCCTGCTGTACTATCACTCCAGCTAAAAATACTTTAAATTTTCTTATATTGAAAGACACTGTAAAAACCATTTCAGATATTAATGCAATCAGGAAGTTATCTTAAAAGGGCATTTTAAAATTAATGCTTAATCTAGTTTTTTTTTAATGGGGGAAGCCTGTCAGGGCGCTCCACGGGGTCCCCGACAGTGCCAGGAAGCGAGTTCCCTTCTACCTCCGAAGCCGGCGAGGAACGGATGAAAACTCAGGAATGCGATGCAGTTTTAAAAGGCTTTACTTATCACAGGTTCAGGCATACAGATCAGCAAAAGGTAAAACCCGATGCTTAGGATTCCAGGCTAGAACCCCAGCCACGTGTAGGCCAAGATGGCGACCACCACGTGTAAAAAGCTTCCAAGGGGAATGAACGCTCACAAGGAGAGATCCCACAAAGAAGAAGGAAGGGAGAGCGGGAAGCGGCTAGTTTATATCCCTGTAACTCAGACCTTCCTCCCACTGTTATGGAAAGCAGGGAGGGTCCAATGTCCTTAGGTAATCCCTCCCAGCAACTCACCTAGGGCCTTTACTGTGCTAATGTTTTGAGCCGAAATCTGCTTGGGAATGCCTTTGTAGTGTAGAGAAGGGGGTTTCTGAGATGGCATGTCTCTGTACCAAAGACCAACACCAATGCCAGTTAAATATTTCTCCAAGCCTTCACAAGTCTCCTCTACTTCATTGTAGTTTTATATTTTAGTTGCCTTTGAGTATATCAGGGAGCCATGCTTGTTTGTTTGGAAGCAAACAGCATTTCTCTCTGGTCTAATTACTTAGGTGTCCTACGTGGCCAGGCTAATATGCTGGTAAGATCTAGCTAGTCCCACGATGATTGTGGTAGCATGGGAGAATATTTATACCAGCTAGTACAGCATACATGGTCGGATAAACTGCCACATTTAGACTACCCCCTTATCTACGGAGTGATTTGCGGGAGGCAATCCAGAGCAGATGCAGCGGCCCTTAGGAGTCCTGCAACAGAAGCCCATGGGACGTCTAAAGATTACATGGCCATGCACTGTCAAGATGGTCAGACTTCTTCATCAAGACCCTGAGAGAATGATTTGAGGCTCTTCTTATTCCTGAAGCAAAGTTGATGCCATTGGGCTACACTGGCATGTGACAGGGACAAATGTTACTGGTGCCCATTGGAGCAAATCAGCAAATAACAGAATGTCAATTGATCAAGTGTTTGGGAAAGCCTCCTAAGCTGTGTGCAAAGCCAAGAACACCCACATATTGACTCTCTTACAGACACCAGGCTCGCAGTTCAATATAAAGGCCCAACAGCATTGGTGCTGCTCAGTGCTGAAGAACTCCTGGACCACCCTAGTGGTGATCTTGAGGCCTCCAAGGTAACAGTACTGCTGGGGGACTATGTGATGCCAGGGATCAAATGTGGGTCAGCTGGATGCAAAATACAATCCTTAATCCTGTATTATCTCACATTCCAAGATACCTATTTGCAAGCAGTTTTGTCATCAAAGAACAATTTGATAATAGGAAACCCCATTAATCTTCAATTGTTAAGCAAAATATAGACATTTTCTCACATTCCAATATACCTCTTTCCAACTAAACAGTTTTGGTATCTAAGAACAGTTTGATAAAATGAAATATCATTAGCCCTCAAATGGTAAGCAAAATAAAGACATTTTCCTACATAACCATATTGTTAGTATGAAAAAAATTTATAGCTACAAATAATTATTTTCCAGCAGAAGCATTCAATCTAGAAGGCAGTTGCTTTTAGTTAACATTTTTAATCAAAAATAGTTTCTCCCTTTGAATTTTGAATATCATAGATCAGTCCACTATGTCTTTCAAGTTTAGTTTGTTTGATTATTAATATGAGTATTTCATTTTGTGCATTTTTTAAACAATACCAGAGAGGTCATATTTATGTCTTCAGGTAGTAAGATCTACCATATAAGCATATGGGGGCCAGGGTGATAGTCCAGTGGGTAGGGAGGTTGCCTTGCACGCGGCCGGTCTGTGCTGGCCCGAAGTTAATCCTGGCATCCCATATGGTCCCCCGAGCACCAACAGGAGTAATTCCTGAGTACAGAGCCAGGAGAAAACCCTGAACATTGCCTGGTGTGACCCAAAAATGAAAAAAAAAACATATGGCAGCATAAAATCCTAATTTGTCCCAGAATAGTTGCTGATTCTGATCATTTGATTAACATGCTGTATACCTAGATTTTATTATAAAGTTACTATTTTTACTTATTTGTAATGAATATTTATCATATTTAGAAGGCTCTTTAAAGCTGCAGAAATATTTCTTCAATAAAAACAACTATTCACTCTAGTTTCAGCATTTGTTGTCTTTCATTGCCAAAGTACTTATTACTACAGAAACTACTAAATGATTTTAGCTATATAAGCCATACTACACATATTACTTAGCATCACATTTTTAGTAAAATTAACTTTGGTTTGTTTGGGGACAGTTTTATTTGGGACCCAGTTATGCTCAGTTGCAACCTTAGGAATCACTACTGGCCCACACAGGAGACTCTAAGTGGTTATAAAACCTACTACGTGCTTTAATAGCAAATCGTCCTAACCTTTGTATAGGATGGGACTTCTTAAGCTACTTCTTATTCTTTTTGACTTGAGTAATAATACTTTTAGCACTTTAGATGCATTTTCAAAGCAAATTGTCCCAGAGTCATGTAATACTATTCCTGACCAGCTCCCTAAAAATGGCTATTTTTAAGAATTTCCATAAATCTTTATGATTTGCAATCTATACTTCTATAGTGCTCCAAATTGCAGCTATATTTTCCCACTTCAGAGCCCTCCTAGTTATCTGAAGTTAAAAGATATATATATAATATTTTATATATATATATATATTAAAATTATTGAATTTCAAATAGACGTGATTAAACATATACTACTTATACTACTGAGAGACAGGCATATGTGTTGTGATAAAGATGTGTACGGGTAACCACAAAAAATGCGGGTGTATCTTAGCTCCATTACCTATTTCCAAAGCTTCCTGTACTATTCCTTTTATTTAAAACTCACTCACAATCACTGGTAAATAATGATACATTCTTAAAGTTAACAACTAATAAATAACCCACTTTATAATTTTGTCACATGTAGAATGACACAAGGAACCATGGATTATGTAGCTTGTATTGTTGGCTTCCCACCTCCGCTAATCCTGTCATTTGTGATTGTCTTTAGGGGAGATGACTCTCTAGCAGGGCTCCAGGGCCCAGAAGTCACTCTAGGGAAATAAATGGCCAGTGGTTAGAACAATACAATGGGTCATGACAGAATATGTGGTTCAGACCGCAGCATACAGCCCAGAGCACTAGTCTGCAAAGCATGTGATCTACCTTGGTCATCGATCTCCTGCCCCTATTTATTAAAATTGTCAGATATTATAAATTGTGAATTTTGAGGTATAAGACAGCATTTGTTTTATATTCATTAGTTCAAAGGACAGTCTTATGCTATTAGATTTAAGGTTGCTAAAAGCAGTCTCAGAGAGGTTTTCCATGTGAACATTAAAATATAAAATAGCTTTGCAGAGTGATCCCTGTCGGTATATGGGCACAGCTTAAATTGTTTCATATCCTTGTCAGCACTTAAAATTGTCTGTTTTATTCTTGTTTTATAATTATTCTTTAACTATTTTCAGATTTAATTTTATCTTTTCAAATTTAATCATTAATCACTTATCATTTATCTTCCTGTTGTTCATCAATTTGCTCTAGCAGGCACCAGTAAGGTATCCATTTGTCCCTGTCGTGTGCAAGTGTAGCCCAATGGCATCTGCTCACTCCAGGAAAACAAGAAGCAATAATGAGTAATTTTCCTCAACTTAAGTGATGAAGTCATAAAAGGTATTTGATTTGTTTGGAGTCCTAAATGACAGAATGACTAGTCATTAAATATCTTTATCTAGAAAAACAGCAGCAAGTACAATTTGCAAAAACAATTCTAAGTAGTGCAATATCTAAAGTCAGGGCTAAATGATCATTTATGAATGTGGAGTGGGTCCATCAGAGTAAACATTGTCTCTGTAAATGTTTGACTTTCATGGTAATTTTGGTAAGAGATTTTATTTCTATATCAATGACTTACTTCCTTTTCAAATAATTTTCCTTTCTTTAACAGATTTATTTTTAACCATAATAATTTAGTTTCTGTAACAAAGCAATTTTTGAAGAGTTGTTCATTTCCTTTCCATGATCCTTCTTAATTTTTTAACTATAACTTAACAATGCTAGTAGCTGATTAGCAACATACATATTTTAGTTTGAGTGCAAATATTGCTTACATTTCATTCACTGTATCACTGTCTTCCCGTTTATCATCGATTTGCTCGAGTGGGCACCAGTAACATCTCCATATGTCCTGTCTCATGCAAGTAGAGTCCAAGGGCACCTGCTTGCTCCAGAAACATAAAGAGCCTCAAACCATTCCATCAGGTAATGGGAATGAGGTCTATAATTGTTACTGGTATCTGGCATATCAAATACAACTCGGGTAGCTTGTCAGGCTCTGCAGTGCTGGTAGCATACTCTTGTAGTCATCTCAAAATCCAGCATTTATTGATGAACCGCGTGACCGGGCTGTGATAGGCTGGTCTGCTGAGTGGAGTTCGGACGAGGGGAATTCGGATGTGGAAAATGGAGGTCCTCATGAAGTGGGGGTCGTCTGGCTTGTTGTGAGGCTCTGCTGGGGTGGCGGGCCAGGGATAGAACATGCCATCCCTCCAGGGCGCCTCATGAGTGGCTGGGCACAGTGAGAGCCAGTAGCAGCTCTGCCCCATGTCTGTCTCTGGATCAGCATACCTGGGCCGGATTAAAAAAAAGACTGCTGCAGGGTGGATCTTGATGAGCCGGGCTATTATAGGCTGGTCTGCTGGGTGGAGTTCTGACGAGGGGGAGGTCCGGATGTGGAAAATGGAGGTCCTCATGGAGTAGGGGCCTGTCTGGCTTGTTGTGAGGCTCTACTGGCGTGGTGGGCCAGGGATAGAACCTGCCATCCCTCCCGAAAGTGCCTCAGGAGTGGCTGGGCACAGTGAGATCCAGTAGCAGCTCTGCCCCATGTCTGTCCAACATTTCAAACCTATTCTTAAACATTCAGCATTGAATGTTATACATTATTATAAAATTGCTTATCAATTTCAAGAAAAATAAAAAAATCTAGTAATATTTATATCAAACTACGGTGGATCAGAGAATCTAAGTCATGCCTGAGTAGAGTCAAATTGCATAAACGTACATTGTAAATCTAGAATTAAACCTAACTAAATAATGTAATGAATGGATTTTATGTAAAATTATCATGCATAAATAGACTAATGGTTATTTCTTTCTTCAAAAGTTAAGTTGCAGCTTTTCAATGTAGCTTGTAATAAATACAATTAGAAATAATATATTGATTGACCAAAAAACACCCCATATGATATGATTTTCTCAAGCCTTTTTGCTTTAAGCCAAAGTGTGGAGTAAATTCATTTACTGGTAATGATACAAATACATTGCCAAAAAGTTGCATTTAAGAGAAAAAGCAATATGTCAGATAGAGACTTGGTTTTTCATTATTCATAAGTTATGAAGAATAACCAAGTATTATGTATATTTGTTCCTAATTTCAGGCCTTTTCCTATAACACAGCAATTCAGCTTAATTCTACAGACATATTTGAAAAAAATTAACAGAATGCTATCATTACTTTGTCATGTGTACTAGTATTTTAGAATGATTTCAGATCCGGAAAGATTTTATTCATCAGTCCAGTCATGTACCTTCTTAAAAGATTATAACATGCTAACATTATGCATAATTTATCTAATATGCAATTAATAAACTTGGGATCACCCCCAAGGTGTGATCAAGACTTACTCCTGTCTCTGTGTTCAGGGACTACTATGTTAATATAAATACAAAACAATTATCAAAGCAAACTCAAATTAATTCAGAAAATCACATAGATACATGTGCTATTAAAAAAAAAAACTTATATGGGGCTGGAGCGATAGCCCAGCGGGTAGGGCATTTCTCTTGCACGTGGCCAGCCTGTGCCGGCCTGGGTTCCATCCCAGGCATCCCATATGGTCCCTCCGAGCTCCTCCAGGAGTAATTCCTGAGTGCAGAGCCAGGAGAAATCCCGAGCATTGCCGGGTGTGACCCAAAAAAGCAAAAAAACAACTTATATTTTTTAATCAGCAGTAGAAAAGTGATGCTGTTTTACTGCTCAATTTAATATGGATTCTGAATCTTCATGGTGGGAAACTCCTTCTTCTGATGTATAATGCAATTACATTGATGGATGGTTAATTGAGTCACTGTGGCAGACCATATGTTTACTTGTGACCTGAATAACATCAATCAGGTTATGGTTTCTCATCTCTTGTCCATGAATATATGAAGTTTTGGAAAATACCTGTTGTAAATATAAACGTTTGGTTTAAATGTCTGTATCAAATTCAACTATTAACTTACGCCATCAGAAATTTGCATATCACTAATTTTGTAACCCTGTTGACTTAAACTGTATTTATCACATTATTTTAAACCATCAGTAAGTGTAATTAAATTTTGTGCAAATTATGGACCTCAATTCCATGAACTGAAGAATGGTTTGATGCTCTTCCTGTCCCTGGAGCAAGCGGATGCCCTTGGACTACACTTGCTTGTGACAGGACATATGGAGATGTTACTGGTGCCCGCTCAAGCAAATCAATGAACAATGGGAAGACAGTGACAGTGATACAGTGATTGAATTTTAAATTTAACTGTCTCTGATAGTAATAGAAATTTTACTTTAATTTACGTAAATATATAGCTATAGCTATTTAGGTCATATTTTATTTTCTGACATATTCCAAAGTGGTGAGAAAAATATTATAAGAATTATAAGCTCTTTGAAGATGAATTATATTTGTAGAGCTGGTCACATACATCTTGGTTTTCTCTTTCCCACTCTTTGTTCTGAATTATTTCTCTCCTTCTTAATGTATGAGAGTACTTTTTCAGTTTTTTATATTTGTATATTTGTATTGTATGGCAGGAGCATTCTTTAGTTTCTCTGGAAACCAGGATGTAAGCAGTGTTTGACAGACCTCCTGTGTTTATGAACCAGTCATGATAATGGAAGGAAATGAGTTCTTGTGGCTTTTACAGGAAGCAAGAGCATTACCTGCATTATAGACCTGGTTAGAGTTTTTAACTGGCTAACCCACATTTTCTTGTCTTTTATCATAATTTATAGATATCTTAATTTCCTTGCCTGTGTCATAAAATGTGAGACTCAATTAGAAAATCCTTCTATATATTACAAAAGGTAAAGTTGAGAGGACATTCTATCCTTTTTAGTAATTTTTGCTATCTTTTGAACTCTCATATAATGTCTTATATAATAAAATCAACAATGATTATATGAGTAATGATACTTCCAATAACAATAATGATTGAAAATTGCCATTCCTTGATCAATCAGCTTCTTGGAAATAACTGTGTTATATTATTTGTCCTGGATACCACAATTGCATTGCAGATTAATATTATTTCCATCCTACATAAAAAATCTTGAAAGGGCCATTGACTCATTCCATGCTATAAATAAATGTGACAGAGCTCATAGTCAAATTATATGACTACAATGCTGACACCTAGGTATAGATTAACTTTTTTCTACATTGAAATAAAACATCTGATGCTAATCGGTTATCCTCTTTGCACACAGTTATTTTTATATCTTATTTATTTACACATTGTGTAAAAGAAAACAATGGTAGAAACTGGACTTGTGTTAGAATTGTGGCTACAGAACACCTATGGAACAATTGAGTCACTTTTTTTTCTTTTTTAGTCACACCTGGCAATGCTAGGGGTTACTCCTGGCTCTACACTCAGGATTTATGGCACTCGGAGGACCATAAGGGATGCCGGGGAATCGAACCCAGGTCAGCTGCTTGCAGGGCAAACATCGTACCCACTGTGCTATTGCTCTGGTCCCTTGTGTCACTTTTTAATGCCGTTTGATTCTGCATGATACTATGCAATTCTACTGTTGGAAATTTTGAAAAGGAAGAAAGAATTTCAAAATCCTAAGTTCATACTGTTTTATGAATTCCCTATATCAGTGTACTTATTTTCATTTTGGAAAAAATTACAAATGGATTTTTTGTTTGATTTTGCATTTTTGGAACACAGCCTGATGAGCTCAGGGGTACTCCGTGCTCTGCACTCTGGGATCATTCCTGGTAGGCTCAGGTATCATATGATGTGCCAAAACTTGAACTTAGGACCACAGCAAGCCCGTTACTGGCTGTCTTATCTTTCAGATCCCACAAACTGATTTTAAGTCAGTTTCTTAGAACTTTATTGAGTACAGTCGACCTTAATAATATATGAAAAGATGTAAATATTGTATCACAGAAAGACGAGATACATTTATACCAGTTACAGAAACCTCTGTTTTGATTTAGTTTTGTCTTTGTTTCCTTGGTTTTGGGGTCACACCCAGCAGTGCTCAAGATTCACCCATTGTTCTATGCTCAGGGATACTCTTGGCAGGGCTTGAGAAACTACATATGATGCTGGGAACAAACCAGAGTCAACTTTGTGCAAGAGAAGTGTCTTAATCTCTGAACCATCTCTCTGGTCCAAGTAGGAAGTTTTAAGATGATTCCCCAAATATTCACTATCTGGTATGCATATCTTGCGTAGTACCAAAACTACGACTGTTATAAATGCTACTCTTATCATTAGATGAATTTATTATGAAAAAGATGTTTCATTGAAAGTGTTTTCATAGGAAATCATGATTTAATTTGTAGTCATTCAAAAGTACCAGGCTTTTCCTGATGTTGAATATTTGGAGTACAACATGACATTCCTTATGCGTCTATGATGGTACATGGAGCCATGATACAAGTAAGACAAGCACATTCAAGATGCAGAGAGAACCTCCAACAAAAAAATCTACAAGGAAATGTATGGCGCCGCTTTAAAATCACAGTAAGTTGAATTCTGCTAATATCATGAATGACATCAAAAGTCCTCCCTCCTGTATCTACAAATGACACCTCAGTTTAGCCTACACTTTAATTTTTTGCTTTAGCGTGAGGGACTCAAAATGATGACCAGAAGTACTAAGACATACAGTACCCAGATCACGCTCTCGATCACGCTCTTCCCGTTAATCATCTATTTGCTAGAGCGGGCACCAGTAATATCTCCATATGTCCTGTCTCATGCCAGTAGAGCAAAGGGCATCTGCTTGCTACAGGAACATAAAGAGCCTAAAAACCATTATATTAGGTCATTCCCATGACCTAATATAATTGTTACTGGCATTTGGCATGTCAAATACAACACGAGCAGCTTGCTAGGCTTGCCGTGCGGGAGGCATATTCTTTAAACACCTCCAAATAAAGCATTTATTGATGAACCACGCGGTTGCAAGCGGCCGCGTGAGCAGGGCTGTGATGGGCTGGTCGGTTGGGTGGAGTTCTGAAGAGAGGGAAGTCTGGATGTGGAAAATGGCGGCACCCATGGAGTGGGTGGGGGTTGTCTGGCTTGTTGTGAGGTTCTGCCGGGGTGGTGGGCCAAGGCTGGAACCCACCATGCCTCCCGACTGCCTCATGAAGGGCTGGGCACAGGGAGAGCAAAGAACCGCTCTGCCCCATGTCTAAGAGTCTCTGGACCAGCATACCTGGGCCGGATTGAGGAAGAAACGGCTGCAGGGTGGGTGCCGATGATCCGGCTGTATGGGCTGGTCGGCTGGGTGGAGTTCTGGGGCGGATTGAGGAAGAAACGGCTGCAGGGTGGGTGTCGATGATCCGGGCTGTGATGGGCTGGTCGGCTGGGTGGAGTTCTGAAGAGAGGGAAGTCCGGATGTGGAAAATGCCGGCACCCATGGAGTGGGTGGGGGGGTCGTCTGGCTTGTTGTGAGGTTCTGCCGGGGTGGTGGGCCAAGGCTAGAACCCACCATGCCTCCCGACTGCCTCATGAACGGCTGGGCACAGGGAGAGCAAGGAACCGCTCTGCCCCATGTCTAAGAGTCTAAGAGTACCCAGATTCAAGTACTAAGTCATACAGCACCTAGATTCAAGTACTAAGTCATACAGCACCTAGATTCATTAATAGATTCTAAGTTACAGCATTCGTGGCAGTTTATTATATGTCAGTAAAATATTTGTGCATGCCATATACTTGATTTAAAAACAAGAGTTTAGTTTCTGAATACTTATGAAATAAAATACCCAATGTACTCAAAGAATATAATTACTATTCATCTTTATAATGTGAGAAAAATGTGAGGGAGAAAAATGGTCTTTATAAAATAATTCCTAGAACTGTGACTGCTATTTTTTTTTCTTTTTTAACATTGTTTTTGCCACACTGGTTGTGCTCAAGGGCTTTTTCCTTCTAGTTCATTGTTCATAGTTTGACCCTAGGGGTAATCAGGGATCCATATGGCACCAGGAATCATAGCTATGGCACTACATGCTAAGCGTGTGCTCCAGCATTCTGGATTCTCTCTCCAACACAAAGTTTTATTTTTAACTAATCCTGGATTTTGAAAGCCAATATAAACTTTTTTGCTAGTTTATCAAGCCTACTTAAGTGCCTTTATGCTTCTCTGAGCTGTTTTGAACATTTTAACTCCAAATATTTAATGCTATTTTAAATTTATTAAATGTCCTAAGGGAAATACATTTTTTTATGCTGGGTGGTACAAAATATATCTAATATTTCTTCATCTATGACGTTTTCATGATTCATCCAGTTTGACAAGAAACTGGCTGCTTTTTAACTCTAGTTTGCATCAACACTGAGATGAAATGAGAATTGAACAACATGTACCATTGAAGCAAAATAACATGCAATCATTGTATTGTTAGAAAAATAAAGCTTTGAAATAGGAGAAAAATAGCCAATGGAACAGTACCTTTGATTCAATCATTGATTTTCTCACAAAATATCTAGAATGAACTTAAATATCATTTGTCAAAAGACTTTAACCTGAAATAAAAAGAGAGGGCTCATCTCAGCTGTATAATTTTTAGTCTACACTGAGAAAGATTATGGTAATGTACATATAATAAAATTGTCGACAATGGCTGAGTCCTGTAATTGTGAACTAAATTCAAAGAGACTGCCTTAAAGAAGAGAACTAATAGTGTCTTCATTTTGATTAGCTTACCTTTTCAAGTATTCTGCTAGGAACCTCTATCGCACAAATAGAAGCAAGAACTTTATTATCATCACTATAGCAACTGCAGGGAAATTTATTTCAAAACAGTTGGCTACCTAAAATTTTCAAGATGGAAAGAACAGATGATATATAACTTTTAATCTATATTAAAAAATTGTTCTGTGATCTGAAGTAGTGTTCTTCCTTTTTACTATGGGATTGCTTTTATATATTGTTTATTTAGCTAATAAAGACATGGAACACCTATGTATAGTAATATTAAATTTATTTAATGAATTAGAGTTGGCATTTTTGCATGTCTGAAAGCAGCCTATAAATTAGTCACAAATAATCATGACTTATTATATGGATCATTTGAAATTTGATTATGACACTGGTTAGTACTCTTCCTGTGATTATAGTATTTAAATTTCAGAGTATGCCAAATGCTTCTGTGCAGGAGGAATTAAAATTAAGTGTCTACTATTTATTTGCCCCAGACTAAAATGATCACACTTTTTAAAGATGATTTAGTTCCATTTTTTTTACAAATAATGCTCTTGTTTCACTTTTTTTCCTTTTCTCTAAACTCTATTATGAACATTATATTTCAAAGTTGCTGACAATCTGCATTTCAAATAAGATTATCATAGAGTAGAGTTGCCTAGGTAATTTTGACCTTTAGAGTGTTGCTGGAGTCAGGGTTCTGAGAACTTCGTTCATACGGCCTTTTAAAAATGCCTTTTGGACTGATAGGACTTGCTTCTTTATGTACCGTTCATGTACTGTAACTGAAAAAGACATGACAAGATTTCCAGATTTCCTGAGATGCGCTCTCGTGCATGAATTACATGCATTCTTCTGACTGCATCGCTGCCTTCCTACCTCTTCGCCAGAGAGCCTTCTGGTGAGTAAGGAGCAAGGCCTTTGCAAATGCAGGAGGACTGGACACTTTAGGAGACAAGTCATGACATGTCTTCCTTCTCAAAAGCTTTCCTAATATTTGTGTTAATTCCACTCTTGGAATTAAATATTACATATGAAGGGAATTGCATATCACAAGTGTATCATATTAAACATGAGAGGAAAACAAGAAGATAAAGATGCTTTTAATAAAGTACTAAAATGATACATTGATAACTCTTGAAAACATATTGATACTTTAGTGTTAACCTTATTATGTTCATAATTTTCTTTTAGTGTATTAATAAATTGAATAAAGCATAGGAAGTAAATCTATGTAAAATCTATATGGATATATATTTGGAGCATGTTCAATTGTGTTTAACACTTAAAAATGCAATCTATATGTGTATATATGTATTTGGAAAATAAAATGTTTGAAATATTTTTTCTCAAAGATGTTATTGAGACTGAAAATATACCTCAAAGGACTGATTTATATTTAGCATGCGACATGGATGGGTCCCATGCCCTCTACCACACACATGGCCTTGATGTTGCCAGGAATCACCTAGAGCATGGAGCCAGGAATAATTCAAAAACAACACAAAGTATGGTCTCTAATCAGAAATGTATGTAAATAAATAATTGTGTAAATATGGCAAAGTTTCATAAAACAGTAATAATTCAAAAACAACACAAAGTATGGTCTTCTAATCAGAAATGCATGAATAAAAAATTGTGTAAATATGGCAAAGTTTCATAAAACTTTTCCTATAGTATTTTGTTAAGGCTTAAAAATAACTATATTAGAGGGAGGATTGTGGCTCCCCATCAGGAAGGTTCCAAGGCCTCAGCTCAAGGGACCTCCTGTTTATTCCATAGTCGTAGCATTACTTGGGGTCAGAGGGTGAGTATGGGGCAGATGCTGGGGCCCAGGTGGGTCCCAAACAGTAGTCACTGTCCATTAGGGCCCCTGGCCGCGTCAGGCCAGATACTGTTCCACCTTTTCCTCTGACCTGTCAGCACAATAATGAGCAAGGTGAAAGATTCTTGATGGTTATTCTTTAATGGTTACTTTGTTTCACTCGCTGAATGCTATCTGCAGGAACTTCTCTTGGCGGTTTTCCTGCGGCCACTCTCTTTGGGAGGTCTGTGCAGGCTCCTCTGTCAGGGTCTCTCACTTCCGATGTCTCTTCAAGCTTCATGCTCTGGTCCTCTCCCAGGCCATCTCCTTTCAGGACCTTTTACTTTGGGCCTTTCAGTTCAGGGCTTTTCTCTTCAGGGCTTATGGAGTCTCTGGACTTCTACGCTATGTCCCTATTTCCCTAGTTACCATGTCTTGTGTCGCTGAATCCCTAATTCTTTGAGTTCCTCCGTGTTGCCCTGCTGCTGGTGGTCCTAATACTCAGTAGTCCTGAAGCTCTGTAGCCTGTAGCTTTGATACCAGCCCTCGGGCTCAGGCAGCAGGCCCTGTTGCTCTGGTGCTGGCCTCGGGCCTAGGCATCAGGAGCAGCTTCTCCTCCCTGGTGCTGGCCATCAGGCTCAGGCACCAGGGGCCCCATGGCCTAGGTGCTGGCCAGACACCAGAGGCCGCTGCTCTCTCAGTTCGAGAACTCCCCAAGATGCTCTCCTGAGGCTGCTAGTTATAGTGTCAGGTTCAGAACCCTGGCCTCAATTGTCTTAACAGACCTTGGTAGGTACTGTGCCTTAAGATCCCACAGTATTTTATCATTAAATCAGTTCCAATAAGATTCTTATATATTAGCTTTATGTCACTTCTATCAATATTCTTTGGAACTGAATATTAAGAAGCATATTTGTTGCTAATGATATCTAGATATATTGAATAAGATTTCAACAATGAATGTATTTTATATTTAATATTGTTTACTCCAAGAGAGAGAAGAAATCCGAAGTTCCGACCCTCCATCGCTGTTCCAGAGTCAGGGATGCTGTCTCCTTTGCCAAGGCATCAAAAATCAGATGGGCTGGACATGTAATGCGTTTTGGAGACCACCGCTGGACTAGAGCCGTTGACGACAGGATCCCACGGGATGTCAAAATATCATGTGGCCGCCCATCTACAAGATGTTCAGCCTTCTTCATCAAGACCCTGAACAAACAGTTTGAGTCTCTTCATATTCCTGAAGCAACCAGATGCCATTGGGCTACACTGGCACATGATAGGGCCAAGTAGATCCCACTCAAGAAAATCGATGAATAACGGGATGTCAAGTGATCAAGTGATTGTTTACCCCAAAATGATGAAAACAGGTAGACTAATAATTATCTATATGGCTATGAAAGTCTTTTCCTATAATAATAAACTATATTTATTATTATTATATTATCTAGACTATCTCAACTACTAAATGCATAAGCATATGAAATACATTTTTGTTTCTAAAATTAGAATTTTACTGATTAAATATATTTCTTACTTGAGATTAATTAAGCATAATTTTTTTAAGTTCACACAATTTTGAGACTGCCAGCAGGTGGCATTCTGGCTTCTGCAAGAGACCTCTATTTAGGGATTGATTCTTTCCTTTGGTAAAAAGGAAATGGAATAAAAAGTTTCATGGCAATAGGATTCTGATTAAAATGTTATCAGACCTTCTTGAGAAAATTGTTGCATTTAAAAACATATAAGTTTCAAACGAGTTCCCTCTATTAACTTAATTTATCTAGCTTTTGTCAAATGTGTGCCATCTCAAAGTTGTGATTTGTATAAATAAAAAGTATTATGATTCCACTAAATATAAATTATGCTAAAATACACTATACTGATTATATGTAAAGTGATGCAAATATCATTAACTTCTTTCAAAAGCATACCATAAATAACCAATTGTACTAAGAACTATACATTGCAAAATAATGCATATGACTCATACATAGCCACATTTTCTTTTCAAAAATCACCAAGAAATCTTATACAAATAGCATAAGCCATTATTGGCTCCTATCAACACTTCTACTTCTTAAAACTTCTTTTCTTGTGTGTATATTTTCTTTGAATATAAGTTTTAGTAGGAATATGGATTATTGAATTCCACATAAAAATTATGAGCTGATTTATATAGTAGGGTCTTATCTATTACTATAAAGCATAAAATTATTGTTACTGCAATTAACAGAATAATTTTTTGAAATAGTTTGAAATCAATAAATATGACTTAAATACAAAATTGGTGAGATCATGGTGGTGAATCTGTAATACAGCTCACGAAGGATCTTGATTTATTGGGTTAGAACTCCCGGTTTGGCTAGGGGCTTCGATGACCGCTTCAGTCTCCACAGAATCAAAGGCTTTCTGTAAATCAATTAACGTGAGACAGAGTGGCATCTTGTACTCCCCTACAAACATCAATGAGCTTGGTTACTGTGTGGATATGGTCGATTATGCTGAATCCAGCTTGCTCGCATGGTTGCCCTTCATCTAGTGTTCTGCCAATCCTGTTCAGGATGACTCATGGAAACAGCTTGTAGATGACGCACAATAGGCTGATGGGGCGATCATTGCCAATGTCTTGGAATATCTCCTTTCTTGACCAGAACAGTAGAACTGTTCTGCTAGTTTTCCATTGGGAGGGTACCTTGCATTCGGACAGGTAGAGTGTGAAAAGCCGAACTAGTGTATTGATGAGGACCAACGGCAGATTCTTCAGGTGTTCGGGTCTGACTTTGTCTTGGCAAGGGCTGTTCCCTTCTTTACCGATGAAATGGCATGTCGGATTTCAGAAGGGAGAACATTGGGAATGACATATCCATCCGTGGAATTTGGTATGTGGGCAGGTGGACGTGGCTATCAAAGAGATCTGAGTAGAAGTCATGGGGATAATCTTCTCCATTGCCTTTCTGTCAGATGTGATAGATCCATCAGGGTGTCGGAGGGCAGTCATCTTGGTCTTATAGTTGGCGAAGGACAGGCGGGCTATGGAAATGCTTTTCCTGGCTTCTGCTGCAACTTCCAGTATTTCTTCTCTTCTGTCTTTGAGGTGTTCTTTTTATAGCTTCCCTTGCACCATTTAGCAAACTTGGACGTTTGCATTTGGTCTCCTGAGGCTCACTCCTTGCCAAGTTGGCGAATGAGCTCTAGAGTTTCTTAAGACAGTCGCCCTTTGTGTGTCTTTCTCTCTCTCGGCATTCTTGGCACAATCATGGAGGTGTTGAACCCATCAGTTGTATTCTTCATCAATGTCATCAATGATGGTATCTTCCCATGTTGGTGCAATGGTGCCAAAGAGTTCCCAGTTGGTGGTCTTTCTGGGAGTTCTCTTCTTAAACTTTGCAACCTTTCTCCCCATTCCGTGAAGTAGAATTCTGCAAAGAAATTATTCATTATTCTAAAAAGAATGATCATTGATGTCAAAAGGGGTGAGGGTGGTATCACCAGGGTGATACCATTTCACCAAAACTCTTCAGAGCCACCTGCGAGAACATCATGTGACAATTAGAATGGGAAGGAATGGGAGTGAAGATAGATGGTCGGCAACTACACCACCTCCGCTTCGCTGATGACATGGTTCTAATAACACCAAACATTAGCCAAGCGGCACAAATGCTGGCTGACTTCGACTGAGAATGTGGAAAGATAGGTCTACAGCTGAATCTAAAGAAAACAATGTTTATGAAAAATGAACTAGTTCCAGAGGCCCCATTCACTCTCAATGGAACAAACATCTCTGAATGCAGCAGCTATGTTTTCCGAGGTTGAGAAGTCCACATGATGAACGACCTAAAACCTGAGCTGCACAGGAGGAAGAGAACGGCATGGAATGCTTTCAAAGGCATTGGAGAAATATCTAAAAGGACAAAGAACCTCCGGCTCCGGGCACTTCTCTTTGATTCCACCATTCTTCGTGCATTAACATACACATCAGAGACCTGGGCCCTATGAAAGCAGGATGAGAATACTATTCGGGTCTCCCAGAGAGGAATCGAAAGAGCTTATGCTTGGAATATCATGCCTCACTCAAGTGAGAGAAGGAATCTGGAGTTCTGACCTCCGTCGCTATTCCCGAATCAGGGACATCTCTCGTTTGCCAAGGCATCGAAAATCAGATGGGCTGGTATACATGTAATGCGATTTGGAGATGACCGCTGGACTAGAGCTGTTACTGACTGGATCCCACCGGATGTCAAAAGATCACGTGGCCGCCCATCCACAAGTTGGTCAGACTTCCTTGTCAAGACCCTGAAGGAGTAGTTTGAGGCTCTTCATATTCCTGAATCAACCAGATGCCATTGGGCTACATTGGCCCGTGATAGGGTCCAATGAAAATGTTACTGGCACCCCGCTGGAGCAAATCGATGAATAACGGGATTCAAGTGATCCAGTTCACACAAAATTATGTGTAAAGAAATGCCAGCTAGAGAGGTGTAGCAAAAATTAGGATTATTACTTGAGAATTGTGAAATTAGAAATGACAAATTCAGGTTGCTCTTTTCATTTTGGAGACCTAATCTGTATCATTTTCACTGTTTTTTTTTTTTTTGTTATGTGTCAGGGTTTCAGTTCAGAATCTGCCATTTAAATTGCTCGTTGCTATATAAATTAATACTGGTACTTGGAATCCAACACTAGAATTTCTCATCTGTCTTCACAATCTTCCCATTGATCATCTATTTGCTAGAGCGGGCACCAGTAATATCTCCATATGTCCTGTCTCATGCCAGTAGAGCCAGGGGCATCAGCTTGCTACAGGAACATAAGGAGCCTCAAACCATTATATTAGGTCATGGGAATGACCCAATATAATTATTACTGGAATTTGGCATATCAAATACAACACAAGAAGCTTGCCAGGCTTGTCGAGCGGGAGGCAAAGTCTTTTAAACACCTCCAAACAAAGCATTTACTGATGAGCCATGCTGGCGCAAGCGGCCATGCAAGCCGGGCTGTGATGGGCTGGTCTGCTGGGTGGAGTTCTGACAAGATGGAAGTCCAAATGTGGAAAATGGCACCCGTGGAGTGAGAGGGGGTGGTCTGGCTTGTTGTGAGGCTCTGCCGGGGTGGTGAGCCAGGGGCTAGAACCCGCCATGCCTCCCGACTGCCTCATGAATGGCTGTGCACAGGGAGAGCAAGGAACAGCTCTGCCCCATGTCTGAGAGTCTCTCCTCATCTGTCTTATTTGACTTCAGTCCATTAAGATTATTTAAAATTCCTTTCTATGTGATTAAAATATATCTATTTTTTGTTAGAAAACCACAGGTAGATAATTTTTTTTTTGATTTTTATTATACCACAGTGAAACATACAATTACAAAGGTGTTCATAATTGGTTCTTGGTAATACAATATACCAGCACCCATCCCTCCACCAGTGCCCCATTTCCACCACCAATGTACCCCACCCCCTCCTGCCCACCCCCACCCGATGCTGCCTTAATAGCAGGTACCCCAGTTTCCTCTCTTTCTCTCTCTGTCTCTCTCTCTGTCTCTGCATCTCTCTCTCTTATTTTACACATTGTGGCTAGCCCTGCAGGTATTTAGAGTTTATCACTTAAGTCTCTTTGTGTATATTCAATGGTGAGTTTTAATCTGCCATTACCATTTCCGACATTTAGTAAAACACTGGTATCTATTTATGTTGTATTAATGAATGCAGTCATTCTATATCTGCCCTTTTCCTTCTGACTAATTTCACTCAGCATGATAGTCTCCATGTCCATCCATTTGCAGGTAAATTTCATAATTTCATCTTTTCTGACAGCCGCATAGTATTCCATAGTGTAGATGTACCACAGTTTCTTTAGCCAGTCCTCTGTTCTAGGGCATTTAGGTTGTTTCCAGATTCTAGCTATAGTGAATAGCGCAGAGATGTATAAAGAAGTACAGATAGTGTTTCTGCTATGCGTTTTTTGGTCTCTCGGGTATATTCCCAGGAGTGCTATTGCTGGATCAAATGGGAGCTCAATATCTAGTTTTCGGAGGAATGCCCATATTGTTTTCCAAAAGGGCTGGACCAGTCGGCACTCCCACCAACAGTGGATCAGAGTCCCTTTTTCCCCACATCCACGCCAGCACTGGTTGTTCTTGATGTTTTGTATGTGTGCCAGTCTCTGTGGTGTGAGATGGTACCTCATTGTTGTTTTGATTTGCATCTCCCTGATGATTAAAGATGAAGAACACTTTTTCATATGCCTTTTGGCCATTCGAATTTCTTCTTTTTGGAAGCTTCTGTTCATTTCTTCTCCCCATTTTTTGATGGGGTTGGCTGTTTTTTCTTGTGGAGTGCTACCAGTGCCTGATATATCCTGGATATTAACCCCTTGTCAGATGGGTATTGGGTGAATATCCTTTCCCACCCTCTGTGGATTTTCTTTGTATCTTGGTCACCGTTTCTTTTGAGGTGCAGAAGCTTTTTAGTTTTATATAATCCCATTTATTTATCTTTGCTTCCATTTGCTTGGTCAGTGGTGTGTCATCTTTTAAAGATACTTTTCGTTTCGATGTTGTAGAGCGTTTTTCCTATGTTTTCTTCGATGTACCTTATAGATTCATGTCTGATGTTGAGACCTAGAATCCATTTTGATCTGACTTTTGTGCATGGCTTTAGAAGGAGGTCTAAGTTCATTTTTTTACATGTAGCTGCCCAGTTTTCCCAGCACCATTTGTTGAAGAGGCTTTCTTTGCTCCACTTAATATTTTTTGCTCCTTTATCGAAGATTAAGTGGTTGTATATTTGAGAATGTGTTTCAGGATACTCAGTTCTATTCCATAGGTCTACAGGTCTGTCTCTATACCAATACCACACTGTCTTAATTACAACTGCTCTGTAGTAGAGCTTGAGGTTGGGGAAAGTGATACCTCCCATCTTTTTTTTCCCAAGGATTGCTTTAGCTATTCGTGGAGTTTTATTATTCCATACAAATTTCAGGAGTGTTTGTTCAATTTCTTTGAAGAACATCATGGGTATCTTTATAGGGACCGCATTGAATCTGTATAAAGCTCTAGGGATTATTACCATTTTGATAATGTTAATCCTTCCGATCCATGAGCAGGGAATGTGTCTCCATTTCCTCAGGTCTTCTTTTATTTCCTGAAGTAACGTTTTGTAGTTTTCTTTGTAGAGATTCTTTACATTCTTTGTCAGACTGATTCCTAGGTATTTGATTTTCTGCCGGAGCAATTGTGAATGGGATAATTTCTTTAATGTCCCTTTCTTCTCTTTCGCTGTTTGCATATAGGAAGGCCATTGACTTTTGGGTATTGATTTTGTACCCTGCTACTCTGCTATAGGAATGTATTATTTCTAGGAGCCTCTTCGTAGAGAGTTTTTGGGTTTCCCAGGTATAATATCATGTCATCTGCAGATAGTGATAACTTGGCTTCTTCCCTTCCTATCTGGATGCCCTTAATGTCTTTTTCTTCCCTGATTGCTTAAAGGCATGACCTATATACAAATTATAGGGATATATAAGAGTTGGAAAAACAGTTGAGGAGTCAGTTGAGACTGGGTTCTCAGTCTGGCTGGCAGGAATAAGTGGGAAGAAAAGAGAGTCTGACAGGATAGAGAGTTAGAAGAGCGGGAGAGAAGGGTTGGCTCAGTTTGCCTAAGGACAAAGAAAGGAAATAGTTTGAAGAGAGAGTCTTAAAGGGAGTTCAGAGTCTCGAAACTGGTTCTGTACCTAATACTGTCAGTCGGACATACAGCTGAAAACTGGCAAATCAAGATAGTTTTTATCAAATAAAACTAATCTAGGAATATGTGAGGAGTGAGAAAAAAAGGAATATGTGTTCAAGGTCAAAGACAAGCTTGAAAGAGTACATTTTCAAGTGTGCTTTTTTTCTAATATAGATTTTAATTTTTGGAGTGTACTGTTTTAGGATAAGTATTTCAGTTATTAATTACTATAGAGATGAATGCATGAGATGCCACTATAAAACTGTTAAGTTATACAGATATTTATAACTACTTAATGAAGTTTATAATTTGAATGCTATTTGTAAGTAAATTTCCAAAGAATATTTGCTTTCAACTTTTCCTTTTCCCTCAAAATCATTGTCTCTTAGTGGCTTTCTGAACTTCAAGACGTTCTATACTAATTTTGGTACCTTCATTTCTACTTTAAAAATATGTCCTGAAATTTCATTTTCTTAAACCTCTAACCATAGATTTTCTAACCTACAATGAGTAAAAATAGAACACAAACATTCAATTCATTTATTTTATTTTCATAGACTTATGAGAACATACCTCGTACGAAGGAAAGGTTTACAAAAGGCCTTTTCTATCAAATTCTCTTTGTGGCTAACCTTTGAAAAATTTGATTAGAAGATGAAAAGAATAAAAATATGATAATTTCAAATGACATCCTGTTCAAGGTATTTCACACAACATTTGATAAAAATACTTGTAAGATCAGAGACTTAGCAAAGCTTTGGGATTGTATTGCATGTGACCAACCTTGGTTTGACCCTGACTCTATATATGTTCGTTCAAGCACACGCAGGAATAACCTCTTAGCATAGAGTCAGGATTATCCCATGAAAACTGTCAGGTGTAGCAAAAAATATATATACATTTATATGTGTGTGCTATTCGGACAGGCTCTTCACATGCTACCTGTCAGAATGCAAGGTGCCCTCCCAATGGAAAACCAGCAGGACAGTTCTACTGTTCAAAAAGAGAGACATTCACAGCATTGGCAACTATTGCCCCACCTGCCTGTTGTCTGTCATCTACAAGCTGTTCACTCGAGTCATCCTGAACAAGATTGGCAGAACACTAGATGAAGGACAACCATGCTAGCAAGCTGGCTTCTGGAAAGGATTAGGCACAAACGACCATAGCCACACGGTAACCAAGCTCATTGAGTTTGTAGGGAGTTCAATATGCTGCTCTGTCTCAAGTTCAGTGATTTAAAGAAGGCTTTGATTCTCTGGAGACTGAAGTGGTCATCGAAGCCCTAGCCAAACAGAGCGTTCAAACCCAATACATCAAGATCCTTCATGAGCTGTATTACGGATTCACCACCAGGATCTCACCATTCTACAAGGAAGTGATCATTTATGTCAAAATAGGTATTCGGCAGGGTGATACCATTTCACCAAAACTCTTCAGGGCCACCCTCAAGAACATCATACCACAATTAGAATGGGAAGGAATGGGAGTGAAGATAGACGGTCGGCAACTACGCCACCTCCGCTTCGCTGATGACATTGTTCTAACAACACCAAACATTAACCAAGTGGCACAAATGCTGAATGACTTTGACCGAGAATGTGGAAAGATAGGTCTACAGCTGACTCTCAACAATACTATGTTTATGATAAATGAACTAGTTGCAGAGGCCCCATTCACTCTCAATGGAACAGACATCTCTGAATGCAGCAGTTATGTGTACCTAGGTCGAGAAGTCAACATGATGAATGACCTAAAACCTGAGCTGCACAGGAGGAAGAGAGCGGTATAGAATGCCTGCAAAGGCATCGAAGAAATAGCTAAAAGGACAAAGAACCTCTGGCCCCCGGCATATCTCTTTGACTCCTCCATTCACCCTGCATTAGCATATGCCTCAGTGACCTGGGCCCTATGAAAGCAGGATGAGATTGCTATTCGGGTCTCCCAAAGAGGAATCAAAAGAGCTATGCTTGGAATATCATGCCTCACTCAAGTGAGAGAAAGAATCTTACCTCTGTTGCTATTCTAGAATCAGGGACGCTGTCTCATTTGCCAAGGCATTGAAAATCAGATGGGCTGGACATGTAATGCGATTTGGAGACGACTTCTGGACTAGAGCCGTTAATGACTGGATCCCACGGGATGGCAAAAGATCACGTGGCTGCCCACCTACAAGATGGTCATACTTCTTCGTAAAGACTCTGAAGGAACATGAGGTTTGAGGCTTTTCATATTCCTGGAGCAACCAAGTGCCATTGTGCTACTTTTGCACGTGATAGAGTCAAATGGAAATGTTACTGGTGCCCGCTTGAGCAAATCGATGAATAACTTGGATTCAAGTGATCAAGTGATTTATGCAAATATTCTTATTTAAATTTACCACAAACCTTACATATTTTATATTTGTAGCATTATATGTAAATATTCAATGTATATACACAATGTGTTTATGGTATAATCAACTAAGCTTGGATTTTTATTTTATTTTGATTATATATAAAATCTCATTAGTTTTGTAACTTTCCCTGTTATTTATTTCATTTAGCCAGTTAAGGTAATAAAATGTACTATAAACAGCAGATACAATGCAAATTTTCTTTCTTTTTTCTGAGGTAGGGAAGCCCCTATAGTAAATTTCTTATTGAGTAAAGGATCTTGAGTCTGTATTTTTGCTTCAGATTGTAGGGTTATTGTGTGTGTGCATGTGTGTGTGTGTGTGAATCTACATATCTATATCTATATTTCTTTCTTTCTTTTTTTTTTTTGCCTTTTTTGGGTCACACCCGGCAACGCTCAGGGGCTACTCCTGGCTCTGCACTCAGGAATTACTCCTGGCGGTGCTCGGGGGGACCATATGGGATGCCGGGGATCGAACCCAGGCCGGCAGGGCAGGCCGCTGCAAGGCAAACGCCCTACCCGCTGGGCTATCACTCCGGCCCCTATATTTATTTCTATATCTCCACCCCCACCCTAGAGAGAAGCCTATATCACAGACACATGGAGCTGGTACCACCCCTTTCCATTGTGTACTGCCACTTTGCAGATGCACAATACATCAGCAATTGCAAAAACTAAGAGCACAATCACGGCAGAGCCTGGAAAGCTACCCGTGTCATAGATGATATGCCAAAAACAGTAACTATAACACTCCTCATTGTCATGACCTGTAGGAATAGTTTGAGGCTCTTCATGTTCCTGGAGTGAAAAGAGGCCCCTTATGCTATACTAGCACACGACAAGGACAAATAAAAACGTTACTTGTGCCCTCTCAATCAAATTGATGATCAATGGGAAAACAAGTAATAAAAGTGATACCTATCTGTATCTATCGATATATCTACCTATCTATCTACCTATCTATCTATTATCTTTCTCTGTCTATTTATTGATCGATCAATCTATCAATCTATCGATCTATGTATATAAATTTCTAGACTATTTTGCTCTAATCTAAGACTACTTTTATGAGAAATCTGTATATTCAAATACAAATATGCAGATACAAGTGCAGAAGTCATTAAATATTCCTCATTTAAAAGGGAAAAAGTGGGGAGCTATTTAGGATTACAGAGGAAATGCACATAGAAAACAACAGCAAAAATGACTTTTAGATTCAACTCGTCCAGTATTAAAACACTGGTGTGACAATTTCCATCCTTTAATTTGTATAAAACAATTGTCCTAGTACCTCAGAATCAGTCAATACATTATAAATGATATCTACTATAATACTCATCCCTTCAACTCTCAGATTTGAACAATATGAACATATGGAAGTCGGAGACTTTAGATTCCCAAGTCATACCCTAATTATATGCTGGAACAGATGTTAAACATTTGATGATCGTGTTTTAAAAATGGCACGTGTTATTTTGTTATGGTATCAGGCTATATTGAAGAATGGGAAGAGATGAGGAGAAAAAAAATTAATACTGGTCTAAATATCTGTAGAAAAGATTTAAATATTTTAAAAACTGGGTAATAGGAAGCTACATTTTATTTTCTATAGTTAAATATAGGTCATACTTCTATAAAATTGATTGTATAGACAGACTAATAAATTTTATGATCAGTATTTCGAGCAAAAATACAAAACGTTGAGAACAAAAAAGAAAAGAATAATAATTCATATAAGTATCAAATACATTTATAAGCTATTGAAGACAAATTTCCAGGACAATATAGGGCTAATTAAGTAAAAGCATGTTAATATTGTAAAATTTATAAGGTTTTATCTCACATAAAACTAATACGTTTGAAGTTGTGGGAGGATGAAGAGAATATGAGATCAGTAGGTCAAGAAAAACCCGTTGCTATGGCTCAGCAAATAGCATGAGCTGCCTCTTATTCATGTTAGTTTGTCTCCAAGTCACACTGGGAAAAGCTGATTGGGCTATGTGAACAGTAGATTATATTAAAAAAGAAAATTCTTGAATTTAGGCAATAAAAACTTCCAAATTGGTGGTAAGATTTTTTTGCATTTTCCTTAGAAGTCAGACATCATAAGTGTCTTCACTCTTCTCTAAATAAATATTCTTGGGGAGCTGGCATAATAGTCCAGTGGGTAGGGCATTTGCCTTGTACGTGGCAGACCTGGGCTTGATTCCCAGCATCCCATATAGTCCCCTGAGCACCACCAGGATTAAGTCCTGAGTGCAGAACCGGTAGTAACCCTTGAGCATTGCACTGTGTGACATAAAAAGCAAAAATAATAATAATAATAATAATAATAATGATAATTCTTCAGAATACAGTGTGGAATAAAGGGCAATTAGGTCTTCAGTCACAGGAGGTATAGAGATTCTTGTAGAACTGACTCCCAAAAAAATAGAAGTTTTCCTTAACTTATACTTCTCTGGACAACTTTTAACAATGTTTTTGTTTGTTTTCAGGCCACACCAAGGGATTCTCAGGTCTAACTCCTAACTCTGTCGTCAATGGGCCCTTCTGAGAGTACCCAAGGGCATATGCAGTGCTTGGGATCTAACCTAACCCAGGTCTACCAGGGGCAAGGCAAACTCTCTACACATTGAACCACATTGTAATGCAGTTTAACATGTACTATAAAAATAGAAAATTCTTTCATTTTCTTTGCTTTTTGGGTCACATCCAGCGATGCTCATGAGGTGAAGTATAATAAAAGAAATGACTTTTATTATACTTCATTCTTCACTTAGGAATTACTCTTAACAGTGCTCAGGGGACCATATGGGATGCTGGGTATCAAATATGGTTGGCTGTATGCAAGGCAAATGCCCTACCTGCTGTGCTATCACTCTGGCTTCATGTATTACAAAAAATAAAACCAAAATTTATAATATTCCATAGCTATTATCACCACACCAAACTTTATCATAGCATTTATTATAATTAACAAATCAATGTAGATATACTATTAAGTAAACCCCACAATTAAATTAGTTTTATTTTGCTTCAAACGTTTGTTGTTTTTCTAAGAGCCCATTCAGAACACTTTTCACTGAGGCATCCTGTTACTTTAGACAACTCTTATCTGGGATAATTTATAAAAACTTTTCAGTTTTTGATTACCTTGACTTTTTTTTGGGGTCACACCCGGCAATGCTCAGGGGTTCCTCCTGGCTCAGGGGACCATATGGGGTTCCTCCTGGCTCTGCACTCAGGAATTACTCCTGGCGGTGCTCAGGGGACCATATGGGATGCCGGGGATCGAACCCAGGCGGGCACAGGCCGGCCGCGTGCAAAGCAAGCGCCCTACCGCTGGGCTATCACTCAGGCCCCTTTTATTTGGAGGTGTTTAAAAGAGTTTACCTCCCACTCGGCAAGCCTGGCAAGCTTCTCGTGTTGTATTTGATATGCCAAATTCCAGTAACAATTATATTAGGTCATTCCCATGACCTAATATAATGGTTTGAGGCTCTTTATGTTCCTGTAGCAAGCTGATGCCCCTGGCTCTACTGGCATGAGACAGGACATATGGAGATATTACTGGTGCCCGCTCTAGCAAATAGATGATCAACGGGAAGATCTTGATCGTGATCGTGACATTTTTGAGTATTGTTATTAAGGTATTTTATTAAATATTTCCCCACTGGATTTGTCTGAATTTTTTCTCATAATTGGACTAAGCTTTTGTGTTCTTGGAATAAAGGCCACAGAAGTACCATTTTCATTTTTTCAACATAATTACTTGCATTACAGCAGGGTACATATTGCCAAATTGAATTATCACAAACACGTTAATCTTGATCACTTGGCTGCAGTATTGTATGCTAAGGTTTCCCATTGTGAAGTTGCTAACTTTTCTCTTTTTTTCATTCTGCTCTCTTTGGAAAGAAAAGATTATGCTCTCTCCACACTTATGAGGGTAAGTTGGGTATTAACTTTCATATCTTTGTAGCAGAATATTCATAAAATATTTTGAATTCTATGAAATTCATAAAAGAGTATGTCTGATTTATTTTGCTTTCTGATTTCTTTTGGCGGGTTCTAGCCCTGGCCCACCACCTCGGCAGAGCCTCACAACAAGCCAGACCACCGCTCCTCACTCCACGGGCGCCGCCATTTTCCACTTCTGGACTTCCCCTCTCGTCAGAACTCCACCCAACAGACCAGCCCATCGCAGCCTGGCGCGGTTCATCAATAAATGCTTTATTTGGTGGTGTTTAGAGGAGTTTGCCTCCCGCTCGACAAGCCTGGCAAGCTTCTCGTGTTGTATATGATATGCCAAATTCCAGTAACAATTATATTAGGTCATTCCCATGACCTAATATAATGGTTTAAGGCTCTTTATGTTCCTGTAGCAAGCTGATGCCCCTGGCTCTACTGGCATGAGACAGGACATATGGAGATATTTCTGGTGCCCGCTCTAGCAAATAGATGATCAACGGGAAGATCGTGATCGTGATCGATTTCTTTTAATCAATGAACAAAGGGATAATTTATATCTATGATATGAAATTTTTTAGATTATTCTAATATGTATGATTTGATAAAAGTTAGAAAAGTCCAAGGTTATACCCCCAAAAAGTAGAAAGGAATATTATAAGTTAGAAATAAAATAGGGAAAGTTCAATTAAATCCAGAGGTGGTTATTTGAAATAATTAATAATTATTGCGTCTACATTCAGACTAATTAAAAGTAATTGAGGGACCAAAGTGCTAGTCAGACAGCAGGTAAGGTGCCCTCATTGCACGCACCCAACCCTGGTTTGACCCTGACACTCTCTGCATATGTTCCCTACGTCCCCCACCAGGAGGTGTCTCTGAGTACAAAGCTAGTAGTAAACACTGAGCACCCTGACCTCCCCAAACCAAAACAGTAACAATAAATGTAAGTAGAGAAGTAAAGAATTACCAACGTCATGTAAAGGGATCAACATACATAATTTAATTTCTAAAAGTATGAGAACATTTTAACAACTTTATGAGAGACATTTTTCATCTTATATGAATAGATTTTTTTAAAGTCTTTTATTCCTTCAGATAGTACATTTTGAAAGGCTAATCTAAGTTAAATCAGTACATTTTTCAAATATCTGATACATGATTTTTGCAATGAAGTGTGATGTTGATCGATCTCAGTATTTGTACAGATGAAAGTAGGATGATATTGAGAACTACTTCATTATGTTCATTAAATTTAGGAATGTTTATCTAAAATTTATTTTAAATTCCAATATCAAATGTAGGGGAATGCAAGTTGGGAAAATGAGGTCTGGGTCTATAATTGTTACTGGTATTTAGCATATCAAATATGACATGGGTAGCTTGCCAGGCTCTACCGTGCAGGTAGGATACTGTTGTAGTCGCCTCTATTCTCGAGCATTTATTGATGTACCATGCGGCCCCCGGGTCTTGTGATCAGCTCTTCTGCTAGGTGGAAGTCTGATGAGTGGGGAGTCCGGATGTGGAAAATGGGGCCCTCTGGTTTCTTGTGAGGATCTGCTGGGGAGGCAGGCCAGAGCTAGACACCACTTCCCTCTCGGGCTCCTCGTGATCAGCTGGGCACAGTGAGAGCTGGTAACAGCTCTGCCCTGTGTATTTGAGTCTCTGGGTCAGGCTTACCTGAGCTGGGCTTGAAAAAACTGCTGTAGGGTGGGTCTCTGACAAGCAGGGTTTGTGATCAGCTCTTCTCCTGGGTGGAGCTCTGATGAGTGGGGGAGTCTGGATGTGGAAAATGGTGGCCTTAACAATAAAATAATGGTTAAATAGTAAAATTAAATAAAAACATTAACAATAAAATAATTTTTAAAAATAAATAGCATATTTCATATAAAGGAATAATTTTACTAGTACATATATAATCATACATATATATGACAAATGTAATCATATTATTTTTGAATTCTCTGAGTCAGACAGAGGATATGTAGGGCCAGAAACATGTTGGCCCAGAAATTTTTTATAAAAGGACTTCAGAAATAGGGCATTTATGAAGAATAAGTTCAAAGAAGCACTATCCTGATAATTATTATTTGCATTTTTAACAAATATGAAAATTTGTGTGTATGTATATATATATGCATACACACAAATGGGGGTATGTATATATCTATATCTATCTATCTATCTATCTATATATCTATCATCAATCAATCAATCTATCTATCTACTATCTATCTATCTATCTATCTATCTATCTATCTACTATCTATCTATCTATCTATCTATCTATCTATCTATCTATCTATCTATCTATCTATCTATCTATCTATCTATCTATCTATGTATCTATCCAAGCAGGCACCGATAACATTTCCATTTGACCCTATCACATGCCAGTGTAGCCCAATGGCATCTACTTGCTTCAGGAATATGAAGAGCCTCAAACCATTCAGTCAGTGTCTTGTCGAAGAAGTCTGACCATCTTGTAGGAAGGCGGCCACATGATATTTTGACTTCCCATGGGATCCAGTCGGTAATGGCTCTAGTCCAGTGGCCATCTCCAAATTGCATTACATGTCCAGCCCATCTGATTTTCTATGCCTTGGCAAACAAGACAGCATCCCTGACTCTGGATTAATCATGGAGGTCAGAACTCCAGATTCCTTCTCTCACTTGAGTGAGGTGTGATATTCCCAGCAGAGCTCTTTGATTCCTCTTTGGGGAGACCCAATAGCGTTCTCATCCTACTTTCATAGGGCCCTGGTCTCTGAGGCATATGTAAGTGCAGAGAGAATGGTGGAGTTGAAGAATTGTGCCTGGAGCTGGAGGTTCTTTGTCCTTTTAGCTATTTCTTCGATGCTCTTGAGGCATTACATGCCACTCTTTTTCTCCTCTGCAGCTCAGGTTTTAGGTCGTTCATCATGTTGAGTTCTTGACCTAGGTACACATAACTGCTGCATTCAGAGATGTTTGTTCCATTGATAGTGAACAGGGCCTCTAGAACTAGAGCTTCCGAAAAGGATGCCGCACAATCAACCATATCCACATGGTAACCAAGTCATTGAGGTTTTGCGAGAGTTCAAGATGCCGCTCTATCTCACGTTCATTGATTTAAAGAAAGCCTTTGATTCTGTTGAGACTAAAGCAGTCATCGAAGCCCTAGCCAAACAGGACGTTCAAACCCAATACATCAATATCTTTGTGAGCTGTATTAGGAATTCACCACCAGGATTTCACCATTCTACGAGGAAGTGATCATTGATGTCAAAAGAGGGGTTCGGCAGGGTGATACCATTTCACCAAAACTCTTCAGCATCACCCTTGAGAACATCATGCGACAATTAGAAAGGGAAGGAATTGGAGTGAAGATAGACAGTTGGCAACTACACCACCTCCGCTTAGCTGATGACGTCGTTCTAATAACACCAAACATTAGTCAAGCAGCACAAATGCTGGCTGATTTCAACCAAGAATTTATAAAGACAGTTCTACAGCTGAATCTCAACAAAACAATCTTCATGTATAAATATATAAGTTATAAATTACTTGTGTATAATAAATCATATGAACTCCAAAGAACAATTTTATTATATTATTTTAAAAATAAGCAATCCAAAAATTTATCTTTGAAGAAGATGAGAATATTATAATAGATTTATTCTAATCCTGAGATTTAAGATTTTGATCTTTATTGCTAAGTTAAAATTACATTTGGTAAATTGTAAAATTTAACAAAAGAGAAGAAAAGGAATATTAAGAAAACAATGCCATTCACATTTGTGCCACAGAAATCAAATACCTAGAAATTAGTTTAACTAATAATGTAAAGGACCTGTACAGAGAAAACTGCAAAACGCTACTTCAAGAAATAAAAAGAGGAAACGAGAAAATGGAGACTAATTCCCTACTCATGTATTGGGAGAATTAACATTGTTAAAATGGTAATACTCCATAGAGCTTTATACAGATTCAATGTGGTCCCTCTAAGGATGCCCATGACATTCTTCAAAATAGTTGACCAAATACTCCTGAAATTTGTATGGCATATAACCCCCTCCCCCCCACACACAGAGCTAAAGTAATCCTTGGGAAAAAGAAGATGGTTGTCATCAGGTTTCCCAATTTCAAGCGTACTACAAAGCAGTAGTAATTAAAACAGCGTAGTGTGGACTATGCTACAGTCTATAGGCCTGTGGACTTTTGGAATAAAGTTGAGTACATCAACACCCATTAACAAATACATGATTATTTAATGTTTGATAAGAGAGCAAAAAGTAGAAAAGGAGCAAGGAATACCTCTTCAACAAGTGGTGCTGGGAAAACTGGGTACCTACATGTAAATGAATTTGGACCTCTGTCTAATACTGTGCACAAAAGTCAGATCAAAACGGAGTAAAGATCTTAATATCAGACCTGAATCCATAAAGCTCATTGAAAAAAAAAACATAGGAAAAATGCTCCACGACATTGAAGCTAAAGGCATCTTCAAAGATGAAACACCACAAACAAAGCAATTGGAAGCAAAGATAAACATATGGGACTACAAGAAACTAAAAAGCTTTTTTTTTGTTTTACTTTGTTTGGTCACACCTGGCAATGCTCAGGGGTTAGTCCTGGCCTTTCGCTCAGGAATTACCCTGGTGGTGCTCAGGGGACCATATGGGATGCCAGGGATAGAATCCGGGTCAGCCGCGTGCAAGTCAAACTCCCTACCCATTGTGCTATCACTCCGGCCCCATGAAACTAAAAAGCTTATGTACCTCAAAAGATATCAGGCCCAAGTAGAAATTCACAAGAAGAAAACAGCCAAACCCATCAAAAAATGGGGAGAAGAAAGAAACAGAAACTTCCAAAAAAGAAGAAATTCAAATGGCCAAAAGGGATAAGAAAAAATGCTCATCATCACTAATCATCATGGAGAGTCATATAAAAACAACAATGAGGTATCGTCTCATACCACAGAGACTGACACACATCCAAAATAGCATGAACAGTAATTGCTGGCGTGAATGTTGGGGAGAAAGAGACTCTCATCCATAGATGATGGTAATGTCAACTGTAAACTGATTCAGCTTTATGGAAAACATGTGCACATTCCTCCCAAAAACTAGAAATTGAGCTCCCATTTGCCCCAGCCATACCCCTCCTGAGAATATACCCTGGGAAGCCAAATACATACAGCAGAAATACCATCTGCATTTTTAATTTTCACAGCAGCACTATTTACAATAGCCAGAATCTGGAAACAACCAGGGTACCTGAGAACAGACCATTTGCTATAGAAACTGTGGTATATTTACACAATGGAATACTATGAGATGAAGTTATGAAATTTGCCTTTAAATGTCTGGACATTGAGAGGATCATGCTGAGTGAAATTAGACAGAAAGAAAATGACAGGTATAGAATGATTGCATTTATTTGCATGGCATACACACACACACACACACACACACACACACATATATATATATATATATATATATATAGTATGATAGATACCAATATCCAAGATCATGCAAAACATGGATTAGGAGGTTTTGTCAATAGGTGGAATCACTTGCAAGTGTGTGGGAATCAGAGGTGAGGTAAGAGAGAGGGAACAGTGTGCTAATAATCATTGGAAATTTTAATACCAGCCTAGAACTGAGCATTTAATATAGGCAAATAATGTCTAAATGTATATATTGCAAGCCACAATCTGTAAGAGAAGGGAAAGAGAGAGGGAGAGATAGAGAAAGAAAGAGAGAATAGAGATAAAGACACTATCATAGAGACAGGCTGGTGGACGGAGGGAATTGGGGACATTGGTGGTGGGAAATGGACACTGGTGGAAGTATGGGTGCTGGAACACTGTAGGATTTGAAAAACAAACATAAACACATTTGTAATTGAATATCTCATGGTGGTATAATAAGTATTAAAAAGTTGAATCTACTTTAAAAATAGACCTAAAATTTGTAAATTACAAAATCTATCATTAAAAACTGTTTCTTTATCTTCCAATATAATCAATAAGAGGAAGAGGAAATTTTGTATTTTCATGTTAATAAAAAAATCAGGAATTTTTATAAAATGGCTGAATTAGATATTTAAAATGTTTGCATGATGGTACCACAGTTTTATGAGTTTAACACTTTATTAATATAAGAGTTTGTAATTTGGGGGCATAATGCTACACACAAAACCGTCACTAAAGTGCAATATCCCTCTGTCACAGATTACTGGCCATTTTATTATACCCCACTATCTCACAGACAGAGAGACAAACACACACACACACACACACACACACACAGAAATCTCAATTCTTGTTCACAGGCTAAGAGTTTGTTTCACTGGACATTTTTTAGCTCCTTCCTTTGTTTTCTTATATATCACATATGAGACAGATTATTCTATTTTTATCTACTCCTGAATTATTAGGAAACTTGATAATTGCCAAAGTATTAGATGGTAACACTCAACAATTTTATCTATATTGTTATGAAAGGTAGGATTTCATCCCTCGTTATAGCTCATTAGTATTCCATGGTGTATATGGCCTCTACCATCTTTATTCACCTATCTGTTCCAAGCTCTGTTTGTATGGTTCCTACCTTCTTTATCCGCCTGTCTTTTCCAAGTACTGTGTGTATGGACTCTATCTTCTCTATCCCCTATCTGTTCCAGGCACTAGGCTGCTTCTAGATCTTGCTTATTGCAAATATCGACAGAATATTTATAGAAATGCTTATACCTCTTAGTATTTATACATTCTGTAGAATGATATTAGGTGTGAAATTATAAAATTTTTATTGTAGTTCTACCTTTATACTATTTCCATAGACATTGTATCAGTTTTATGAATATATAAAAGCACAATTAGTCACATTTTCTTTTGGGCTCAGAAAAATAAATTTGTGTGTAAATCCAATTTAATCTATATTCTCCCAAGATCTGCCTATATTATAGACTGTAACAAAAGACCCTATATGAATTTTTACTCGGAAATAGGAAATTCTCCAACCACTACTGAACATTAAATTGGTTAATTTCCATAAGTGGTGTACACCAATCAGTAGCCCTCTACTAAGTCCTAGAAATAAAGATTTTTAGATTTTACCCATTATTTCACTATCACTATCACTATCTTCCTGTTCATCATCAATTTGCTCGAGCAGGCTCCAGTAACATCTCCATATGTCCTTTCTCTTGCTAGTAGAGCCCAAGGGCATCTGCTCGCTCCAGGAACATAAAGAGCCTTAATCCATTATATTAAGTCATGAGAATGACCTAACATAATTATTACTGGTATTTGGCTTATCAAATATGACATGGGCATCTTGCCAGACTTGCCTTGCAGATAGCATACTCTTGTAGTCACCTCTAAATAAAGCATTTATTGATGAACCGCCTTGCTGCCCCTCAAGCAGAGCTGTGATAAGCTCATATGCTGGGTGGAGTTCTGACTAGAAGGAGGTCCAAATGTGGAAAATGGTGGCCCCTCATGGAATGGGGGCGTCGTCTGGCTTGTTGTAAGGCTCTGCTGGGGTGGCGGGCCAGGGCTAGAACCCGATATCCCTCCCGGGCACCTCGTGAGCAGCTGGGCACAGGGAGAGCTGGTAGCAGCTCTGCCTCATGTCTGTGAGTCTCTGGATCAGCATACCTGGGCCGATTGAAAAAAAAAAACTGCTGCAGGATGGTTGTTGATGATCTGGGCTGTGATAGGCTCATCTGCTGGATGGAGTTCTGACGAGAGGGAGGTCCAAATGTGGAAAATGGCTGCCCTCATGAGTGGGGGAGGTCACCTGGCTTTTGTTGCGAGGCTCTGCTGGGGTTATTATTTAAAATAACCCATTATTTAAAATTTAAAATTCTACCTTAAGTATCTAAAGTTTAAAATTCTATATTTTAACCCTGCAATTCAATAGAATTCACACTTAAGTTACCACCTGCCACCTCTATAAAGTGGGGGCAGCTTCCCTAAACTTGGTAAGCCCAGAGTTCTCTCTTGGAGTTTATCTACCAACCATAATAGACGGTCAATGACAGTTCCTTAGGAGGTCATATTGCTCTTGGCCAGAATTGCCAGATACCAATCACTACGACCACTTCAGAAGAGCTCAGGGGCCTACAGAGTTATAGACAGTGCTCTGGGGACCAAGTGAAGACAGCAATCTAACAGAATCAGGGTACTGCAAGAACATGCATTCTAACTCTTCTATCTCCTCATCCTGCACCTCTTTCCTTCGAGTATTTATCATTTGTTAGATTGAGAGCTCCTTCCAGCATGCTCAGGGGTGCCTCTGGCTCTTGTTAAGGATCACTCTAAATTTGGGGATACAATATACAGTGCTGGAGACTGAAAGAGGTCAGCCGTGTGGAAGGCATGAGCCTTTACCTCCCTACTGTCTCTCAAGTCCCTCTGATTCCTTTTTTTTTTTTTTTTTTTTTTTTTTTTGTCACACCCGGCAATGCTCAGGGGTTACTCCTGGCTCTGCACTCAGGAATTACTCCTGTCCATGCTCGGGAGACCATATGGGATGCTGGGGATCAAACCCGGGTCGGCATGGGCCGGCCGCGTGCAAGGCAAACGCCCTATCCGCTGGACTATCGCTCCAGCCCCTGATTCCTTTAACTTTTAAATATCTGAAATGGATGTGATAGAATATTATTATGGTATTTACATACTTTTTAACTTTTAGTAATACAAGTAGACGGAAGACAAATTTTCTATTTTTTCAGCCTGAAAGTCTGAAATTAATGAGTCTGAAATTAATAAGTCCTCATTTTTATTTCATCAATGAATGATTCTATTTAGCTAGCTCTGTGATCTTATTACCTTGGATTAGAAACCAATTTGTGATATTGATCTTAGGCAAATGAATAAATTTCAATAGGTCTCAAATTAATAATGTAACATAAATAAGAAATGTAAGTGCCATAAGTTTATTAATATTAAAATAAGTCTTAGGGGCTGGAGAGATAGCACGGTGTGTACGATTGTTGCCTTGCAGGCAGTCAACCTGGGTTCAATCCTTGGCATCCCACGAGGTTCCCAGAGCCCCACCAGGAGTAATTCCTGAGTGTAGCGCCAAGAGTCACCCCTGAGCAAAGCCATATGTGATTCTCTCATACTATTTCTATTCTCTCTCTACTATTTAATGTGAGAATATTATATGTGGTAGTCTAACATGAAATAGTAGTGTCATCCATGTTTCAGTGTATGAAAAATATTAAATCTTATAAAGTTTAATAGCAGTTGCTTTCATTATGAATTATTATTCCATAGCTCAGATTATAATTTATTCTGTATTCAAATAACTTTCTTATATTAGTATAAATCATTACATTATTAAATTATTCACTGAAGCCTATTACTAGTTTATAATCATGCACTTATAGACATCAATACATTTTTAGTTCAACATAAAGTAAGTATACTTTTTTTTTTTTTTTTGGTCACACCCGGCAATGCTCAGGGGTTATTCCTGGCTCTGCACTCAGGAATTACTCCTGGCGTTGCTCAGGGGACCATACGGGATGCCAGGGATCAAACCCAGGCAGGCATGGGCCGGCCGCGTGAAAGGCAAATGCCCTACACTCTGGGCTATCGCTCCGGCCCCATACTTTTAGAGAGAGCTACACCCAGCAGTGCTCAGAGTTTTTAGGATACCAAAAAAATTGATTACCTCTTTAAAGATTCTATCCCCACATAAGGTCACATTCAGAGACACCCTGCATAAGGATTTCAACATATGAATTTTAGGAGCAAGACAATTTAGCCGGTAACATGCCAGCAGTAGATTGTGAAAATAATAGTATACTTTTTGAGAGAGATACACCCAGAAGTGCTCCTGGCCCTAAACTCAGAGATCACTTCCGGCTACCTACCCACTCCCTTCCCCTACTCTACCAGCCCTGCATGCTGCACTATGGCTCTGGCCTCAATGAGTACTTACTATACAAAGTTAATAATATCCGATCAATAACATTGCAAATGAGTTGGGTAAATAGCATGCTGATTGGTGGGTGTAAACAAGCATACAAAATTCATTTATTTTTTTAGTTTATAGTTTTTCTGTCTTTTGTTGGGGTCTTTGGGGCCATACCTAATGGGTGGCTTACTACTGGCTCTGAGCTCTGGGGTTATTATTGTTAGGCCTCATGGGACCAAAGTAGGATGTTAGGGACCAAATTCTGGTTGGCTGCATACAAGGCAAGCTCCCTATCCTCATACTATTGCTCCATGCCCAAACGTGCAGAATTTAGAAAACTTTTTTGTTAATTAGTCTATGTTTATGTGATTCCATAAACTCGATAAGAATTTAGTTTTCATTAACTAGAAGGACTTCTATAATCAAGCTATATAGGTATTCTGATATGGAATTCTATTATCAATCACTTGACAGATTTAAATTTTAAACTGGATGACATTTAAACATTAAAAACTGTGCTAGTATAAAAGACACTTAAACTTTTTGTGGCTCTCAAGGTTTAATGTTATGTTGCTTAATTATTAGCTATAGGTAACATACCAAAGTACAACTGACTGAATGGCTTAAAAATAGAAACAGAAATTTATTTTCTCACAATATTTACAGTTGGAAGTCCAAGATCAGGGGTTGGTTACTTCTGAGACTCCTATCATTGGATTATAGATGGCAATCTCCTCCCAGTCTTCCTATGGTCTTTCCATTAAACTTCCTTTTTTTTTGGTATCCTAATCTCTTCTTAGGTGGAGACCAGTCACATTGGATTAGGACCCACATTAATGATCTCATTAAATTACCTCTTTAAAGATCCTATCTCCACATAAGGTCACATTCAGAGACACTCTGAATAAGGATTTCAACATATGAAATTTTGGAACAAGACAATTTAGCCGGTAACATACCAGCATTAGATTGTGAAAGTAATAGAGAAGACTGGAGCATTATTTGTATTTTCTAAGCTTTGATTCATAAAAATTTATAAATAATGTTTCTAATACCATTTGTTTTGTAACTAATATGATTTAATGCTGCAATTATTGATAAATTATTTTTTGAAATATTGAAAAGTTTATTTAAAATTAATCTGCACTTTAATTTATAAATTCATGCTTTGAAATATACTCTCCCTGCATAGTCACAAAGAACACAAATGTGTGGCATAAGTAATTAAAAACATTTATCTGAAATCTAAGAAAATGTGAAACCATTAGCCAACTTGTTAATATATTTGTAGGTTATAATAGTTTATTATCTATCTTAAATATTAGTACCTTAAAAATAAAATCCCCCATCATAGTATGCTGTCAAATTTGCTTAATGATTCATTTTCATTTCAGAAACTGTGACTCGAGTAAATTCTTATTTATTATAATTATTATTATCGAGATGAGACCTACAAAAATGATTTTGTAGCAGAATATGTATTTATGATAATTGAGTGTGTGCCAGTTTGTGTACACACAGCATATAAGGAAGCCATTGAAAGAAAAATATTTATTTTCCTTGTCTAATGTGCCATAGTGTTTCAATAATTGCAATGCTGTGAAAAAAAGAGTTATGTTTGATGGGGCACTGGGAGCTGTTCCCCAGAGGCTCCACACAGAATAGCATGTGATAACTTCCAGGGAAGAATTTGAATAGTAGTGAGATTTTCTTTAATGTCTTCACAGTTGTATCACAAATTAGATAAAAATAACAAAACATATAAATGTATCCTCGAGTTATTGTACTAATATTGCTTTGTATGTTTTTTCTTAGAAATTCACCTCTTTCTAGTTTATATTTATTATGCACAATTATGTTTACATCATTGTTGCATACATCAGGTTTTACAAGTTTTCACATTAGCTGCTTATGTAACACAGGGTGCAATTTTTGACCTTTGTTAAAAATCTCCAATGGATTATGCTATTTTCAATTGATGAGTTAGAAAATCCCAGAAAATTGGTTACTGAGAATGAAATTGGAATGATAGGATCCATTCTGAAACCAGTCTTTGGATGTTACTTGAATATGTGCTTCTGTGTGTTTGCGTGATTTACATTTAGCATTATATAAGTGCAAATACTAATCATACACCAAAGTAAACAGGGCTATATGCAATTGCTTCCTCTGTTTCTTCAATTGCAGTTGCAATCCCATAGATTCCAATCTTGACAGGTAGCATAATTAGAAAATTCTCTTTGTCTTATTAAATGTGACTCTCTTCAATAGAATTCACTTCATTGCCAGCAAAGACCAGAAAATATACTTCAAATCTAAAATGGGAAATCAAGGGGGACTGCTTTATTTTTATCTGTCTTTGTGCAAGCAACATTATTATCAAAGGATATTGTAATGCTGAAAATGTACTTTGGGGATTTAAATCACACATTAGCCTGGAAAGCAAAAAGTGCTGTAGGGTTCATGCAATATATTTTCTCATTAATCTGATTGAAAGATTATTCTTTCTATAGCAATGAAATCTAATACTCATATATCCATCTTCTCTGCTAGTAAAATTCTGCTTTGTGCAAAGTCATTGTCTTGTGTGTCTAGGGTCCAACACTTTTTCACAGGTCCATCTGTATGAAAATAAATTCAGAACAGGCCGCCATTTCATGCACACATTTTGATTATTTCATAAGCTCCAGTGGAAAATGGAAGTATCAGCAAGTCACGCAGTTTCCAGGGAATGTAATGCTGTCATTACCTCAGTGGTCATGTGAAAAGTTTAGCTGTATCGTCTTTGATAAATGTTCAGTCAGTGAGTCAAAACAGTGCATTTGAATGAAATGCAGATAGGAATGAGCCATTATTGCAATCACAACTCCAGCTTCAAAATGACCCTATAGGAATATCCACGCTTTCTCCACAACCTGACGTCCGTAATACATAACCGGCAGCACACTTGCTTCTGCCACTTACCCCACCTCTTCTCTCTTCAACTTCCCTCAGATTCAGGATGAAGAAGGGGCGATGAATGGAGACTGCTTCCAGTAATTGAAGACACTCGATTTCCTGGCAATCAGAATGGCACGTTCCTTGGGATAGGCATTAAGTAAAGAAACAAAGCAAATTCATAGGTTGCCTTGCTGTGTGGTCAATGTTCTATGAACGATTAGCAAATCTACATGAACATGTCTATTCCAAAAATAAAGAAAACAACAAGAACGGACAAAAAAGAAAAGGAAAAAAGAAAACCAAAAGAAACACACCAACCACTTAAATCTTTTTTATATAAGAAACTTACTGAAAACTTTGTGTAATCTTAAGTGGAACTTGCAGCACTTTGTGATTTTTATGTTTTAATGAAAGTACAGAAAAATGTCTTAAACGGAATGATTTCTATTCAGAGCACTTTGAGTGCTGATACTAGGAACAGCATAGATGGCTCCAGCCGTAACTGTCACACAGATAATATTCTTTTATGCCTCAAGACACTATGATGGTTCTGCAGATAACCAAAAGAAATAAGCTGCCAGCATCACTAATCTGCAGCTTTGAAACACTATAGCTTTTGCATGGTTAAGAGAAGGTAAAATCACCTAGTAGTGTAATGGAGAAGACAGTTTAAAAGTGAGCAGGATCTAGAGAATTAAGGCTTTCATATTTATTTGTAATCCATAAGCAGCATGAATCAAATCATCCATATCCTATTTTATGTGTTTATGTATGACAATTGGAAATGCAAAATGAGCTGGGCCTTTACATTCCCCGGGACATTTCTGCTAATGTAGTGAAATGAAAATCTAAGGAGTATTTGGCCTTAGTGTTTCCTTCAGAGGTTAACTTTGGAGATCTTAAGTGTTCTTATGGCTGGATTTGCAGTGTATGTAGCAGATTAGAGTGTATTATGATATTCAGATGCAACATCCTGGCAGGATGAAAAAAATGCTCTCTGTATTTTTTTTCACCCAGCAAATATTGCTTGAGGGCTTTTTACATGGATAAAATTGAATTTTACATTCCTATTGCATAATGTGAGTTATCAACTATTTTTTGTATGTGTGAGCCTGGGGGTTTGGAGAACACAAATCATAAGCAAAGTTTGATGAACATCTTCTATAAAACTAGGATACTAGATCCATAAAAAGAACATAATTAGTTTTATGTCTGAAACTACATTATGGGATGAAATACATCATTTCATATCACAATGGAATGCATCTTATTGGCAAGAAAAATTGTGTTTTTTGCTTCTTGTTCATAAGGAAAAAATAAATATAATACCAAAATAAATTTTGCAACACCAAAGGTATTTATTCTTACTTAATTTATATTGTTGCTTTTCATATTCAGTTTGGAAATCTCATATCAGAAATCCTTTCATTTGAGAATATAGGCTGACATTCAAGACTTGGGGAAAGAGGAAAAATAATGATACACCAAATATCATGAGAATTGGACTCTGCAATAAAGACATTTCCCTTATTATTTGTTCTAAGAGTGCAATAGCTTTCCAGGGAAAAGAAAAATTCAGGTTGAAAATATAGAGTAAGATACACAATTTTTTTAATCGAACCCAGGACTATCAATACTAATCTCTTAATTTGTGCCCCCAAATGCAATCATATTGTTGAGACAAAAACACAATGCATTCAGGAAGCTATTAAATGCACAGCAGTATTTGAAATCGAACCACAGTGACTTGTTGTTATGGCATGCTGACATTATTGGTTCTTGTATATAGTTACATAATGATCTCTGAAGCTAGCTTTAAAAACTGTTCTATAAAACCAGTTAACAGATGTCAAAACCTGACTACAGAGTCAACTTTCCAAGACCTATACCCTAAAGCTCTATTTAAGTCTCTTTTTTACTTAGTTAAAAACATAAATCCAAACCAAAAAATTGTCATAATTTTTCCTTTCTGAAGGGATTCTGTCACATAGTGAATCCTATAGTCTCTTATTTCCAATTAATTAAGGATATTGTCATCCTCTGGTTATTGACCTCAAAAAACCCTCGCCACTGAAATTCTTGCTACCAGAAAAAAAAATCATTGCTTATTATGATCATTTTTCTGTATGCATTACTGACCATGCATACAAGTTTCTTCTGTGTGAAATTTATACCTGGTGAAATTTATACATAAGGTACATATTTATACCTTATGAATTAAGTATGCATAATTACAAATTTAAAATATAATCATAAATTATTCAATATATCATCATGATACTTTGACTGTATCTTGTAACATAAGATTTGTTGTAAATGCCACAAAAGAATACAACAGTGATGGAATTGTAACGTCCTTCCGTGACATTGACAGGTATTTTGGATCATTATTTCTAAATCAATGCTAACAATGTGACCATGTGATAGAGTTATGAAATAAAAAGTGAAATTATTCAGTACATAATTAAATATTTGTATCTTCTTTCAAGTTTCTCTACAAATGACTTAAAGCGTGTACTAGAAGAGAGACATTCTTTTCTAAAACTTTAGCATATTTCTCAATTAAAGAAAATGGCACCTAGAAAATGGAATTGCAAGAGTGTAACTGTTTGTTGTTGTGTGATGCTGGTCATTGTGTGGAAGCCCTTGCTTTTGTAATTGTAAATGAAGCAGCTTCATCAGGTTTATATGCTGCTGCTTCTACTATTGCAGCTCAGGGCAATACAAATGATTAGTTGCCTGATTCCAGATTCATATAGACTCAACTATGAGAACCAGACTCCAGCATTTAAATGACTGAACTGATGTGAGAACATAAACCTTCCAGATCATTTATACAAATGGAACTGGCCAGGCATTTTATCAAATCTATTACTGAGAATAGCACTGTATCACTTCCATGCAATTATTGTTTTTACTCTCACAAAATATTGAAGTGCACTTTATGTTAATTTTTATTTTTAAAAAATTCCAATGAAAAGACCCTTTCAAAGTCTTTTCTAATCACAACCTCAAGTGATCAAGGCTTTAAATTTCAGTCTGTCACACTTCAGTTAAGAGGTCTCTGTAAGAAATGGTTTCTCACAAAGGAAGCCATCTTTTCCTCTAAATTACATTTTGGAGTTTTCCTGGAATACAAAATTATGGAGTCTAACCAAGTTCAAAAGATAGAATTTGCATATAAAAATCAATCATTCTATTTGGGGTTGAAAAATCAAAATTGCCTGCTTAAGCTTACATGTTTGTAATTTCTCTTGCTAAATAGTTTGAAATGTCAGTGAATATTTTCCACACCCTCATTTCTACCTTTATTTTAGGTCTAGAGTGTCAGTTTGAACAATTGCAGTTATAGCTTGAAGTTTTGAATAAAATTTTATCACAAAATTTAAAGAGACTACTAAATTAGCTCATTGGAAATTTAGACTTTAATGCCATGGTTTATGGCATGAGCACCTAACTCTTTGAAGTTACTGGAACAACAAAAAAGCAATAATAAATATATATTTGTGAAAAATATTAGAAAAAATAATACTTAATTTCATAAGCAAACTGCAAATGCCAGTCCCTTTATTTATATTAATAAACACTATAGAGTGCAAATAACAATGAAAAGCAAAAAACACAAATTTGAGAGAATAACTATTTTGTGGTGGGTTATAGGAAACCAATACAAGCAGGCTAATTTTATTGAAATAATGAATATTCCATTTTATTACAATTAACATAAAATGTACTTATTTATTGCTATTCTTTTGGTTTGGGGCCACACCTGACTGGCTCAGGGTTAATTCCTGGCTTTGTTCTCAGCAATCAGTTCTGGTGGTACTTAAGAGATGTTATAGAACCAGTGAGTATGTGCATTGCCGGGATCCAATCCAATTGGCCATGTATAAGACATACACCTTAGCCCATCTTTCTGAGCTCAAGAGAAATTTCAGCATAGTGACAAAAGTGAAGGAAGGTGGAGAGGTTGTCCATATTCGTGTTGCCCGCACATATCCATAGTAAACTCATGCCCCACGTTACAACATATCAACTAGAGTGGCATTATGTTTAATTGATTAAGCTTATTGCCACATTTCATAATCATTCATAATTTATAATTTGTATTCGGGTTCACTAATGGTAACACAGTTTATCAGTTTAGACAAATGAATGCAAAACCGCACATCTGTTATATAATTTCAAAGTACATAGTTTCCCTCAACTAAAATTCCTGTGATCAAAAGTGTCATTATTGTATCTTAATTACCAGATGATTGGTCTAATAGTCTATACTCTTTTGCTTTGGGCTGGCACCCAGGAATGTTCAGGGGGTTCCTTCTGGCTCTGCCCTCAGGAACTCTTGCTGGCAGTGCTCAGGGGAACATATAGAATGCTGAGATCAAACCCAGGTCAGTCATGTTCAAGGGAAGCACCTTACCTGCTATGCTGTCTCTCTAGCCCCTCTAGTAACCAATTTTATGTGATATCAAAATTTTGTTAAGATCATGCCTTTCCCATTACCAAAACCAGGTTGCATCTGATCTTTTCATATTAATCTCTGTTTAATTCATGATGCAGTTGGGTTCAATTTGTTTGCTTTCCACATATTTAAATTTGTCTCTTATCTCCATTACTGTCTTCACTGCAAAAATCCCTTTTGTGTTGGAAATAGCTAACTGTATGAGCTCCTTTCTGGGATATAGATGCCACCATCAAGTTCATTAAACTCTGTTTGAAGAGTATGACATTTGTGTAAGCATGAATATACCCCATATCTAAGAAAAAATAAAGCACAATGAGCAATAATTTATGACAAAGAAATTAATTTATTAAATTTATTAAATGTTTGAATATTTTATCACAAGTTGTTCATGTTTGAGTTTCGGTCATACAGCATTCCAGCACCCATTCCTGCACCAGTGCCCATTTCCCACCACCAATGTCCCTACTTCCCTCCCCTTCCCCCAGCCTGCCTCCATGGCTGGTTCTTTATCTCCTTTCTCTATCTCTTTCTCTCTCTCTTTCTCTCTCCTCCTCTCTCTCCTCTCTATCTCCATCTCGCTTCCCTTTTCTACACACTGAGGATGACAGTACATACATTTAGAGGTTATCATGTGTATCTCTTTGCCTATATTCAATGTTCATTCCTCGGATGGTATCATCATTTTCAACGATTATCAGCACACTGTTCCCTTTTCTGTCTTACCTAGCCTCTGACTCCCACACGTTTGTGGTATACCAGGTTTTGAGATATCGCACAGGTGCCCACACGCCATTGGAATCAGGCTGTGTCCCGCTGTGGATCCAGGACCAGAGGATTATGTGGTTGTGTTCCCTGAGGTTTTCTTACTTCTGGGAGCCTGAAAGAAGACAGGCCAAGGAGCAAAAGCCTGTCCAAAAAAGCCACCCCAAAACGCCCATCATTCTAGCACAGGGCAGCCAGGAGATACTGAGCCCTGCACCTGATTCCCTGGTGTCTGGCCGAAAGCCCCAGCAGCAGTTCTGAACAGGGAGCCCAGGTGGGGAGTCGACTCCAGTTCAGGCTCCCCAAAAACCTGATCAGCGTAGTCGCCGAGTCCACATGTCTGGGCCTGAATTCGGCTTCTCTCTTGGGTCGAGATATTTGTTAATTTATGGCAAAGGAAAGAAAAAATATATATATATATATATATATATATTTTAAGTATTTTATTATACCACCCTGAGATATACAAATAAAAAGATATACAATTAAAAAGTTCATATTTGGGTTTTGGTCATACAGTGTTCCAGCACCCGTCCCTCCACCAGTGCCCATCTCCCACCACCAACGTCCCCGGTTCCCTCCCCCTTCCCCAGCCCACCTCCATGGCAGGTTCTTTATTTCTTTCCCTTTCTCTCTCTTCCTCTTTTCCTTCCCTTCCAGACTATGGATTACAGAACATACATTAAAAGGTTGTCATGTGTATCCTTTTGCCTCTATTTAATGCTCAGTTCTAGGTTGGCATTAGTACCCTCGACAATTATTAACACACTGAGGAAAGAAAAATATTAAGAATAATTTCTTTTGTTTTGTGACTACACCTGGCTGACTTAAGACTTATTCAGTGTCTGCTCAGATATTACTCCTGAAGGTGTGTGGGACAATCTAGCCACAGAAAGAGTGACCTAGAGAGGAAAATATTTTATTTGAGAAAATAAAATGCAAATTTTCAGAGAAAACAGTGGTGGTAATGTAATATCTTATACAAAACACCACATTCACTAAACATTTAAGCAGTTTAATATTTGTAGAAGAATGAATAGAATATGAAACATTAATTGAAATGGGAAGTGAGCAAAGATCAGGTTATAAAGGGATCTTTTAAGTTTAGGGAACTTCTTTTTTTTAATTCATTTTATTTATTTTTTTAACAATTACAAAATGTTCATGTTTGGATTTCGGCCATACAGTGTTCCAGCACCCATCCCACCACGAATGCCCGTTTCCCACCACCAATGTCCCTGGTTCCCTCCCTCATCCCCTAGCCTGCCTCCGTGGCAGGTTCTCCATCTCTTTTCTCTCTTTCTCTTTCTCTCTCTCTTTCTCTCTTCCTTGTCTTACATATTGTGGATTGTAATACATATACTTAGAGGTTATCACTTGCATAGTTTTGCCTGTATTTAATGCTAAGTTCTATGTTATAATAGACTTTTGACAATTATTGGCATACTGTTACCTTCTCTGCCTTACCTAAACTCTGCTCCCACACGTTTGTGCTAATTTCTACCTTTGACGAGACCTCCTGATCCATGTTTCACCTGACTTTGGATATTGGAATCATATATGTATTATTTATATATAATTTATATATGTGTTATATAACTATGTTATAGCATATATACAACACATATAACAAATATGTATATAATATATAAATATGTTACATACATATTTATATTTATATAAATATGTTTATATGTGTACATAATTATATATACATGCACATATGTATGTATATATAATACATTATATATACATACATATATATGTATGTATATATAATATATACATGCATAATTATATGATATATATAATTATATGTATGTATATATAATTATGTCATACAAATAAATTCAGTCATTCTATATCTTTCTCTCTCCTTCTGGCTAATTTCACTCAACATGATCCTCTCCATGCCCATCCATTTATAGGCAAATTTCATAACTTTATTTTTCCTAACAGCTGCATACTATTCCATTGTGTAGATGTACCACAGTTTCTTTATTCAGTCATCAATTTTAGGGCACTCTAGTTGTTTCCGGATTCTGGCCATGTCATCTCTCTAGGTGAAAACCTATAGTCTTTTCTTGGGGGATAGGGTAGGTTGGACCACACTATAGTGATGCTCAGAGGCTATTCCCTCTGGAGTGACCCACTATTGCCACAAACAAGGCAAGTGCCTACCTTGGCACTTTTCTCCAGTACACTTTCAAGTGTTATTTTTAAGAGATAGTAGTAAGAGGTGTTGGAATATGTGACCTATCTCACCATTTATTACAGTTTCTATTGAAGTGATATGAAATATCCACACTCCCCCCCCCCAAAATACATATAATTACAAACTTTTTTATTTTTGAATGAAGGCATGGCTTTTGGTAGTTACATGCATGTCTGAAATTTCATCAGATCTTGAATAAATGCTAGGTTATTGATGCAATTTATGCTCTATCCTAAATGAAGCTTCTACTCTCTACCTAATAACTGCTTGAATCACATACTTAGAAATGCTTGTCATGAGAGGAGTTGAAGACATCACATCCAAGGATTATACTTTATAACTATAAAAACCCAGTGGTAGTTTGAGTAGTACAGACAATTCCCAGAACTGATTAGGAATATGTAAATAGCTGTGTAGGAGGGTTTTTTAAATCATAGTGACTCTAATAAAAGGGAATTTTGCTTAATAATCTGACCAAAATAAGTCCCCACCCAAAGAACAAATAAAGAAATTCTCTATTCATATAGAAATGATAAAGTAAAGTTCAAGGAAGCTAAATGTCTTTCCAAAGGTTTTGAGATAAAGAAATCAAGTTTTGTTTCTGTTTGGGGCCATAGTCAGGCACTTGACATGACTCATTGCTTGTTTTGGTTGTGTGTAGAGGGGACCTGGGCAGATGGAGGAGTTAACCAGGAACAACTGGGGATTGAAACTGGGCTTTTTTTCAAAATGCTTTTGCACAAATAACAATAGATGCAAATATATGTGCCATGATTGTCTGACGATTGTTATTATTGTTGCTACCAGTAGTTCCTTAGAAATACATGACTTTGAGCCTAATTGTGCTAGACTACGCATCAGTAATTTCACACAAATAAGTGGTTGAAATAAAGAATATTTAAAAGTACTTAGTAATTAAAACTTTACGTGTTGGTCAATGGAAGTCACCCTCACAAATTTGAATTATGTTGAAAGTTAGCATTATTAAAGGGGAGCAAGAACCACGCTGATTAATAATACATTAACATTCTTTCACTTTCCTTTCAAATAAGCTATTACCTGCAGTGAGGGAAAGCAGAAAATAGGCTGTAATTTATCACTTTTTCAGGAACTAGAAATAGCCTTATATTTTAAATCCTTGTTTTAATTATCTTGCTTGATATTTTGATAACCAATACTATAACATCAGGAGGCTCAGAAGACAATGTGGGGGAGCTATTTTGACATATTTAGTCTACATTTCTTGATTTCATAGTGAGATTGTAATGAGAAATTCCCATTTACTCTTGAGCTCAGCATTTAGATAATTGAATAATAAACCACAATCAATGAAGACCTTTAAAGATTGTCACTTTATGTTCAAAATGAACAAAACAAAACAAAACAAAAACATAGCTTGCTAACATTTTTGGTTTGCATCATTTGTTATTTGAATGTAAATGAGATGTTATCAGGCAGAAAACCTGAAACTGATTTAACCTAGATTAATTTCACCTTAATCTTCATATTAAGAACATATTTACATTTCTTACACAGTGCAGTAGGTTAGCACTAAGGAAGTCCTGTATTTAATTTTTTAAATGGCTTAACCAAATTTATATATACGGCATATTTCTCATTTTAACTCTTTTGTTTATTTCATGTGTTCTTTTATTTTCCAGGGTCGTGTTAAGCCTTGCTGGATAGAAAATGTGCTGCAAATAGCAGCCAAACCACAGTAAAATGACTCTGCCTAACCCTAAGAGTTCCAGTCATTTCCTTTTATATTTTATAATAGGATATGACAACTCAATTTAAAGAAAATACACAATAGTTGCTGACTACAGTGAAAAGTTTATATTAAAATAATGTGTTGCTGTGGGGAGGTAGATAATTGAGCATACAGTAGGTAATTTCTGGCAGGGCTCCTGAAATAAGCAAAAGTAATATCTGTTAACAGAGGATAAATGCAGATAATGTTACCCTCGTCAGTAATTAGTATTTTACAGATCCTGTTTAAATGCTGAAGTAAGAGAAAATTAAGTAGAAGGCTGCCTTTAGTCATTAAAATTGAACTGATCCGAACTCTAAGTAAGATTTGACTTTTATTGGACTCTATTTTTACTGATAAGTGACTCCTCCCATTTTCTTCTGGATTTTAATGACGCCTGAGCTAATCTGAAGACTCCAAACAAATGCTAATGGGGAATTATGAATTTCATCATAGTGCAGAGTGGGAGTAGAGGACTAAGAAATCTAAATCTCTAGTACCTTTTCTCTGTTTTCAAACAGAACTTTAGCTTATTTTTTGTCTCTCTGGACATCGTTTTTTTAAATTAATTCCAAGAAACAGATCTTCCACATTTTTATAGTATTAAAGAAAAGCAGTGACTTGCTCAGAAGTAAATTTTTCCAAAAGGAGATAGTCTTAACAAAATTCCAATTAATTAACCTCTTCAAGAGAGAATTCATAATATCAACACAGGCACGATCTTCTTGAGACACTGGGTTCACCAAAACCATGGTAACTGAAATGTACGGAACAGGAAGCAGTTATTCTTTTTTTTTTGAAATATGTTTATTTTATTTTTTTAAATAGTTTAATTTTTTTAATTATACCATCGTGAAATATACAGTTACAAAGAAGTTTATAATTGGGTCTCAGCCATACAGTGTTCCAGCATCTGTCCCCCAACAGTGCACATTTCCCACCTCCAATGCCCCCACATTCCCTCACTCAAACCCCTTGCCTACCTCTATTGCAGGCACTGTCCTTTTTATCTCTATCTCTCTGTCTCTGTCTCTGTATCTCTCTCTTTCACTCTCTACTCTCTCTCTTTCTCTCTGTCTTTCTTCTCTTACACATTGTGCCTTGACTGCAGACATTTAACTTGTAAATCTCTTTGTGTATATTCAATGCTGAGTTCTAATCTGGTATTACCATGTGTCGGGAAGTCACTGGGGTCCTCAACAGTATCAGAATTGAAGTTCTCTTCTACCTCTGAGGCCACCAGGGAACAAATAAAAACTTACAAGCCCGGCGCAGTTCCAAAAAGGCTTTTAATAGTACAAATGTTCTACCATCACAATCCAATATAATGAAAGAACTCTAGCTCTGGTCAAAACTTAGACCATACAAGAGGGCCCAAGTCTCCCCCCAACGAGGATCCTACCAGAGAGGAGTCCGACCCAAAAGAAAGGGCGAGTGCATCAAGTCAGTCCTACTTTGGATTACACCAAAGTAATCCTAACTGTTGACAGGGAGGGTCCTGTAAACAAAAAACCTTTTTTTTTAACACTTAACACCATGCTTTTATTAGCAAGGTATAAACATACAGTAACAATAAGACAATTGTATGATAACAGAAATGTGAAAGTGCAGCAGATTGGTACTCTTCACTCACGTCCTCCCATCAACACCATCTGTCCCAACCGCCTCATAATCCTTCTCTAGGATGGCCATGTCCTCCACGGGCCTCAGAGAACTCTCCCTCCTCCATGTCCTAACCCACATACCAGTGAACAAAGGCACACTTGGCATACATCAAATCAAACCTGTGGTTCAGGCAAGACCAGGACTCAGCAATAGCTGTGGTGTTGCTCAGCAAGCACACAGCTCACTGGACTTGGGCCAGGTCCCCACCAGGAAACACAGTGGGATGCTGGTAATTAATACCAACTTTGGAAACCAGTGGGACACCAATCTACAAAGTGGATGATGTGCTTGGTCTTGATGGTGGCAATGGCAGCATTGACATCTTTGGGAACCACGTCACCACGGTACAACAGGCAGCAAGCCATGTATTTACCATGGCGTGGGTCACACTTCACCATCTGGTTGGCTGGCACAGAGCATGAATTGGTGATTTCTGAAACAGTAAACTGTTCATGGAAAGCTTTCTCAGCAGATATGATAGGGGCATATGAGGCCACAGGGAAGAGGATTTGGGGATAGGGCACTAGGTTGTTCTGGAAATCTACCAGATCAGCAGTCAGAGCCCCATCAAAACAGAGGGAAGCAGTGATTGAGGACACAATCTGGCTAATAAGGTGGTTCAGGTAGAATGCGATGGGCGCTCAATAGCAAGGTTTCTCGACAGATGTCATAAATGGCCTCATTGTCCATCATAAAGACACAATCGGAATGCTCTAGGGTTGTGTGGGTGGTGAGTACAGAGTTGTAGGGTTCAACCACAGCAGTGGAAAACTGGGGGCTGGGTAAATGGAGAACTCAAGCTTAGACTTCTTGCCATAGTTGACAGAAAGATGGTCCATTAGCAAGGAAGTAAACCCAGACCCAGTTCCCCGCCAAAGCTGCGGAATACCAAAAAGCCCTGAAGAGTTGTACACTGGTCAGTTAGCTTGAGGACTCTATCCAACACAAGGTTTATGATCTCTCTGACAATGGTGTAGTGCCCACGGGCATAGTTATTGGCAGCATCTTCCTTGCTTGTAATCAGCTGCTCAGGGTGGAAGAGTTGGCAGAAACTGCCAGTGCAAACTTCATCAACAACTGTAGGTTCCAGATCAACAAACACTGTCCTGGGCACATGTTTGCTGGCTTGTGTTTCACTGAAAAGGTATTGAAGGGGTTATCTCCTTCCCCAGTGGGGTCTTCTAATAGTAGAAGAGTATATAAGGGTGGTGCCACACCCTATTAGAGGTATAAACAAGGAATATGCCAAGGACTAATCCCTTCTTCAGAGATTATCTCTATGTAAAACAGTGGAGAGAGGGGGTCTGGTATAAAATAATGCATCTTATTTATGGGCTTCATGTAATCTAGATGGTACCCACAAGGTCCTTCTTTTTTTATCATCTGCACCAGGGTGATTCTGAGTATCATCTTCTCTGTTTAGAGAATGGGTCACACTCTCCTGCATGAGGGCAAACTAGTATGATCCTTCCTGTAATCCCTAAATGATAGTCTCAACATAGCCAGGGTGGCAGTCTCCTGGTAAATCTTAGTAGATGTATAATGATAAGTCAGAGTCAGGGTGATCTGTAACTGCCACACCCTCTATCAGTGTTTACATAGAAGAGGGATCTCATTAGAATGAACCTTGGCTTATTACATATAGATTAAGCCATGAGCAAAGCCCCAAAGCTAGCTAAGCCTGTCATGCAACAGCCATGTCCCACAATTAGTAGAACACTGGTATATATTTATATTCTATTAATGAATGCAGTCATTCTATATCTGTCCTTTTCCTTCTGACTAATTTCATTCAACATGGTAATCTCCATGTTCATCCATCTGCAGGTAAATTTCATGACTTCATCTTTTCTGACAGCTGCATAGTATTCCATTGTGTAGATCTACCAAAGTTTTTTTTTTTTTTTTTTTATCCAGCCGTCTGTTCTCGGGCACTTAGGTTGTTTCCTGATTCTGGCGATTGTGAATAGAGCTGCAGTGAATATAGAAGAGCAGATTGTGTTTATGCTTTGTGGTTTGGGGTCTCTAGGGTATATTCCCAGGAGTGGTATTGCTGGGTCAAATGGGAGCTCAATATCTAGCTTTTGGAGGAATGTCCATATTGTTTTCCAAAGGGCTGTACCAGTTGGCATTCCTACCAACAGTGGATGAGTCCCTTCCCCCTCACACACATGCCAGCATTTGCTGTTCTTGCTGCTTTGAATGTGTGCCAGTCTCTGTGGTGAGATGATGCCTCACTGTTGTTTTGATTTGCATCTTCCTAATGATTAATGATGAAGAACACTTTTTCATATGTCTTTTGGCCATTCTATTTTCTTCTTTTGGAAGTTTCTGCTCCTTTCTTCTCCCCATTTTTATGGGGTTGACTGTTTTCGTCTTGTAAACTACCAGTACCTGATATATCCTGGATATTAACCCCATATCATATGGGCTTTGGGTGAATATTATTTCCCAGTGTGTTGACTATCTCTGTATCTTGGTCCACATGTCTTTTGAAGTTCATAAGCTTTTCAGTTTTATACAATCCCATTTGTTTACCTTTGGGAATCTGTTATTGTATCTTTTAGGAACACTACAGAATGACAGTGTTTAGACTTTGAATACTGACCCATAAGCAAATTTTGAAAGGGAAATATTTACCAAACTACAGAACAAATAGCTTCTCCCTTGTTTCCCATCTGTTGCTAAAGATTGTTGTGAGGAACCACCACTGATCAATTTATATATATATATATATATATATATATGCACTGAATTTTTTTTATTTTAGAGCACCAATCGATATCTTGTCATGAATAATATCATACTTCCTTACATCATACTCTCTTACAGAATAAAATAGCTGTAGACTTTGGGGATAATATCAATTAATGTGATTTGAATATTATTGACCACAAACATTTTTATGTAGGAGGTTTTTTGGAAGCATAAGTCAGATTGAATAAACTGGGACCAGAATAGTTAAGGAAGCAATTGAGTCAAATATTTTTAAAGTGTATTGAGTGAAAGTCTCCATTACTGATTTTCCAGTATTCCTTTACTTGGAACCAAAAGACAGACCTCTTATCAGCAGTATTTTAAAGATAGATCCTTGATTTGTACAAACATAGTCTTCTCCATAGGCTTGGAAGCTGTGCATTCCACTTCCACTAAATCCCTTTTATCCACTGATCAAGTGTCCTGTCATCCCTTGTCCTATTACCTTAGGTCATCTGGGATGCGTATTGACTGTTGTCATCCCTTCCTAGTCTGTGCTTACCTCTGGTTACTATTCTTAGATTTTTTTCTGTAAGGTTAATTACTACCGCTCCTTGGCTTTTTACTGGAACAGATGACCCTTCTTGATCCTAACACTAAGTTAAATCTCTTCATTGTTTAGAACCATTGGACCTTAGATTGCACTCACTTGTTCTTTTATTTAATCATTCAACAAATACTTTGAAGCAGTGATTCTGTTATATGTGCAAGGATTAACAAAAGAACAAAATTCCAGTTCTTGTGTGTCTTACAAACTGTAATCAGGTGCTATTCAATGCTTCCAAATCTTCACTGAAATAAAAGGTCTTCAAAGCAAGAGGCACAATTTATCACTCTTTACCACTCTTTCTCTAGAGCTTTGCAGATAATGTGGAATACTGAATTAATTCAATACTTTCTCATTGAACTATTTAATAAATAAATATTGCAATTTTATAGAAGCGTAGGTATTTTGTCTACTTATATGCAAAGTTCAGGTGTGTAAAATTAATAGTAGCATATATCTGTGAAAAGTTTCCTTATATAGACTTAGACTTAAGTATACTAGTACATGAGTATGACTATATTACTGTGTAAAGAAGTTGTCTAGGAGAATATTTGGATTGTTTTTACACTCTTTCTTTAAAATAGTCATTAAGGTATAATTTAAGCATTTCCAAATATCCAAATGAAGTATATGTAATGTATTAAACACATTTCAATTTTTGAAGTGACTTCAATGATTCCACCCTAGCATTACTACCAGCAAAATATTTGGTATAAGTCACCTACACTAAACACACACATACTTTGTAAAATGGTTTGAATAAACATTGAATTGAAGCAGAACAGTGTTATACTTAATGTTTTATAGTTAAAAGTTTTATAGTTCTATATATTTATACATAAACTTTTATATATAATGCTTTATAGTTTTTATAGTATTATAGTTAAGGTTGTTTAAGAGGGCTTTAGAGATCATAGCAGGTAAGACTACTTACAGTTGATTTGATTTTAATCTTTAACACAGTATATGGTTCCCCCTCACCCCAGCTCCACCAGATTAGGTGTGATCCCTGAGCTCTAAATGACAACTAAGTACTTAACACTGATGTTTGTGGCCCAACTGTTCAGGGTTAAGTTGTTCCTCTAAAACAAAACAAAATGAACAAAAGGGTGATTAAGAATGTTGAGTCCTTAGACTTGCTAACATAAGCAGAAAGTTCTTAATGATTAAAAGCTGAAGAACTATGTCTACATGAACAATATCTGCATTTAATTTTAGTTGTTGTAGATGATATTTTATGGAACAGAAAAGTTAGGCAGGTAGGAATTCTGTGTATTACCTGCCAACTGTTTCAGTTCACAAAAGAATAAAGCTAGAAAAAGCAGAAAAGTTATACAAAAGAAAGAATACTATCACTAACTTCTATAACCAATCTTCCACTTTTATATTTTCTGTCTATAAATTATGTCCACTTTGTAAAATCCCTTGTAAACCTTTTGCTTTGAGGTGGAAACTGATCCACTCATGAACCATTCAATAAAGTCAATCCTTGAATCCTTGAATCCTTGAATCCCGTTATTCATCGATTTGCTCGAGCGGGCACCGGTAACATTTCCATTGGACCCTATCACGTGCCAATGTAGCCCAATGGCATCTGGTTGATTCAGGAATATGAAGAGCCTCAAAACGTTCCTTCAGGGTCTTTACAAGGAAGTCTGACCATTTATTGAAGTAATATTATTATTATTACTTCAATAAAGTCAATAAGATTTCTAAATCTATTCAGATTATTTTTGCTTTTTAACAGAAAGGAAAGTTGTTGACTCAGTTAACAACTCTAGTAATAATGCTGGTATCAATAAGCACTTGGTAAAATGGTATTACCAGAACACATTTCTAAGAATGAAATTATCAAGTTTTGGCTTCAAACTCAGGTACTGTGTTTGGTAAGAAAGAAGGCACTCAACGTATAGGCTCATGCTTTTCATACTAAGGTAACAATCTAGTTAAAATGATTAGGAAAGCTAACAGGCTGAAGATATCATTTTTTTTGCTAATTTTTTTTAACAGAGGCTATATTTCTGATTTCAATTTGTACAATAAAAATGTATTCACTCTGCTTTAATAAAACACTCATTTTAATAAAAATTAAAACATGAATCCCAGAAACCTAAGCCTAATGAATTCTTTGTCCATCAAAAAATGAATGTATGGAGCTATTTTTTTCTTCCCAGCTATTACTGCCCCCGAGGAAATTTGGAAATATGTGGGGATGTTTTGGGTTCATATAATGACTTGTTAGATGATGACACTAGGTGCTGAGGATCCAGAGCCTTTCACCATTTTGAACTTCCTTTGATAGTCCTTCACAATGACAAATTATTCTGCTTCAAAGGTTAACACTGCTCCCTCCCACTAATACACTGAGCAACAGAGAGATGCCCACAGTGGCAGAGACCAAACAGTGAACTGCTCCTCCATTGAAGTGAGAAAAAGAGGCAGTCAACATTTCTGAGATTGAAATGACACTAGAGGAATAAGTCTACTCAGCAATAAAACTGATTAATTTTGAACTTAAAGTCAACCTTTGTAGAGTAGATAAGTAAAGATAACGAACTTTCTGGAAGTTGACCTTGATATTGAAAGTAATTTCTCCAGTACCCACTGTGTGAGCATATACATTGTATATCTTATAGAAAGAACTTTTGGGAAGAAAAGGTCAAGCGAACATATTTGCATAAATTGCAGACAGAATGGGAGGCATTAAGAACGGGATTTTAAGATGAGACCTAGGAGTTTCATATAATGCTGACTTACTGTTGTTTGATAAAGTTCAAAGTAAAATGGTGTATTATAAAGTTTTAATAACCTGGTGTAAATAGAATCATCACAAAATTTATGAGTCATAAATGCTTAGCCTCCATTATTGTTGATTTGTAACACATAAAGATCAAAATCTCATAGAAAACGGAGGTGAACAGACTTCTCATAAAAAGTATCTGTAAGTATTTTTTGTCTTTCAATGAGTACCAAATGTGTGTCTGTCCTGAGAACATGTGTAGTAAGGTCATGACCTGGATGGGTTCCTGGATTTTAGAGTCAAATAAACATTCTAAGTTAGCAATTGTCTTCAGTATTCAACATAAATGAAGTAGGAAAAAAGAATATGGGGACGGGGTATAATAGCATATATTAAAGTAAGCAAAACCTAAATACAGGTTATCAAAAATGTTATGGGTGGTAAGATTATAATATGAAATAGGTTTAATAGCTCATGGTTTACTCCTTTTCGTTTTTGTTTATTTTGGCACCACACCTAACCATGTTTAAGGCTTACTTTGGCCTCTGCAGTCAGGAGTCTCCTTGCGGGAGTGGGTCAGGGGACTATACAGGATGCTAGGGATTGAACCAAGGATGACTGTAAGCAAGGAAAGCAACTTATTCACTGTACTATCTCTTCAGCCAAATTTCTCTCTTTTTATGAGCTATTTCCCTTATGGTCTGATTTGCCCTTTTTTTTTTTGCTATTTGGGTCACACCCGCGATGCTCAGGGGTTACTCCTGGCTCTGCATTCAGGAATTACTCCTGGCAGTGCTTGGGGGGACCATATGGGATGCGGGATCGACCCCAGGTCCACTGCATTCAAGGCAAACACTCTACCCACTGTGCTATCACTCCAGCCTCTGATTCATCCTTAATTCAGAGATAGTTAAGAAGAGTAAGTATAGGATTAGTAATGAAAATAGACATTTAAATTTATAGAAGCAAGAGCAATATAAATTATATTAAGACAAAACAGTTCTGAGAAACTAATAATGAAGATAAAATAAAAAATATTTCTAAAATAATTTTAAAATATTTATTTGTAAGATATAAATAAAAAGGCTTTATTGTGTCTTTTTGATTAGCCCTTATAAATAAAAGTCTAATCTGAAGATGACTTATAAAGATGGCAGAACATCAAAAGAGCATGTAAAAATAATAAGCTTGCATTACAGTATGTTATGAAATACTTAAAACACAATCCATCAATATGATTTTATTATTAAATAATATAAAATGTTTCAGTGACTGTCAACCTTTGAAATTTTGGATTTAAAAACCTGAATTACTTAATCAACTAGTCAAAAACTGAAAAGAAATGCAATGAATAATCATTATGAATTTCATAATTTATAATAAGCTAATATTTGCCCCTGTCAGTATTGCTCTTTATACATAATAATAAAAAGGCATTAAAGAGTCTATGTATTTTGGTATTTTGGAGGGATTTTATTGTATTTTGAAGTTATGTACCTTGGTACAATTGCTCTAATGATAGCACAGCAGGTAGGGTTTTTGCCTTGCACATGGCTGACCTAGATTCAACCCAAGAAACACCATATGGCCCCCGAGCAACACCAGCAATGATTCCTGTGCTCAGACACAAGTGAGCACTTATAGCTTTGATCCATCAAAAGATAGACATAGAAATAAAGAGGAAATAAATAGATAATTAAAGTTCACATATTTTACATATATTGGTAAGAAAACAGCATTTGCAGAATTAATCCATTAATAATTGACCCTGATTCCTTCAATTTATAATTATAGATATCATCACAAATATTTATTCTGCATTTTTATCATGAGTGATATTATGTTTTCCAGAGGGGCATTTGGAAAGCAGCAAAATAAATTTTAATATTAACTTCAAACATTAAAAAGAAAAGAATAAGTAAAACAATATAACAAATCAATATTTAAGAGAATTGCTGAGACAGATTTCAGCCTGTACAAGTCAAGAAAATTGAAAAGGGACGTGTGCTGTGGTGGTAGAGCCCCAGCATGGGAGAAGGGGAAACTACAACCCCCAGAAGTCCGAGCGGAGGTGGAAGTAAAGGGACATTTTGAACTCTCACCCTGGTCTGCTCCTGCCTCAGGTACCCTCCCTGGGGAAATGGCTTGCCAGGCGGACATGTGGGGTGGTGTTAGAGCCCCAGGCCCTGGCAGAAGTGGAAACTACACCCCCAGAAGTCCGAGCAGAAGCAGAAGTAAACGAACATTTTGAACTCTCACCTGGTCTGCTCATGCATCAAATACCCTCCCGGGCGTGGCTAGCCGGGTGTGTGGCCACTCACGCAGGCACATATTAATACAAAAACAAGGAAATTAAACACCAAGGGAAGTTAACACCTTCAGGAAAAAAAAAATACCCAAGAGGAATCCATCCCCAAAACCTTCAGCACCATGGGGAAACAACACAGATCTCCAGTTCAAAGAACAGATGAAGAAACCAACCCTGAAGTCTCAAAAAAGAATGCAGATGTACATAATCTCTCAGACAAAGAATTCAGAGACGAAATGGTTAGGATGCTTAACAAGCTCAATGAAAATATGAAACAGATGTCCAATAAAATACAGGAGGACATAAATGAAGCATGGGAACGGGCAGTCAATAAATTATGGGAGGAAACGAGAGCAGAAATGAGAGCAATGCAAATAGAAATATCATCACTAAAAACTCAGTAGATGAAATGAAAGTGCAAAATGGGAAGTCCGAAAGTGGAAAATGGCGGCCCCCATGGAGTGGGGGGGTCGTCTGGCTTGTTGTGAGGCTCTTCTGGGGTGGTGGGACAGGGCTAGAACCTGCCATGCCTCCCGGGTGCCTCATGAACGGCTGGGCACAGGGATCGTAAGGAGCAGCTCTGCCCCATGTCTGAGAGTCTCTGGATCAGCATACCTGGGCCAGATTGAGAAAAAAAAATGCTGCAGGGTGGGTGTTGATGATCTGGGCTGTGATGGGCTGGCCTGCTGGGAGGAGTTTTGATGAGAGGGAAGTCCGGATGTGGAAAATGGCAGCCCCAATGGAGTAGAGGGGGTCGTCTGGCTTGTTGTGAGGCTCTGCTGGGGTGGTGGGCCAGGGCTAGAACCCGCCATGCCTCCTGGGTGCCTCATGAACAGCTGGGCACAGGGAGAGCAAGTAGCAGCTCTGCCCCACGTCTGAGAGTCTCTGGAGCAGCATACCTGGGCCAGATTGAGAAAAAAGCTGCTGCAGGGTGGCTGTCAATGATCCAGGCTGTGATGGGCTGGTCTGCTGGGAGGAGTTCTGACTTGAGGGAGGTCTGTCCAAAAAGTGGAAAATAATCTCGTAATTATGAGAAAATAATCTCATAATTCTGAGAATGACTAACGTCAAAGAGGTTATATCTAACTAGTGCTGGCACGGGAATAGATAAAAATAAAACACTCATATCCTATTGATGCAAATACAGATTCCTCAACAAAAATTACAGACGTTCTTAAAACATTAAAATAGAACTACCATTTAATCCCACAATTTCATTCCAAGATATCTATCAAGAATACCCAAAAATATCAATTTACAAGTTATGCACACCTGTGTTCACTATAGTACTGCTCATAATATCTAAGAACTGGGAATAGTACTGTCAAATGACAATTACATAAAGATGTGGTTTTTATACACACTGGAATACTATTCAGCTATCAGAAAATACATCACAAAATCATGGGTATGCCTGAAACAAGTTTAGAAAAATAAGTCAGAAGGAGGAAAATAGTACTAGAAGACCTTGTTCATAGATGGAATTTAAAGACTCCTAGGAAGAAACAGCTCAAAGAGAAAGGAAACAAAATTCTTAAACTGACCAAAGAACAAATGGTCGGATGTGTTGGGGGATTGTTTAAAAAAGTGGAAGGGGTCCAATAAGTTCTGCTGGAGGTGAATTTGGCAGTTTGATGGTGGATAATGTGTAGCCCCTAGAATATATAATTACATTTATTAAAAAGAAAAAATCTAAAAATGAAGTATTCTAAATATACTTTGGAAAATTGTCAGTTGAGTTTTATGAATTGTTCATAATTTAAATATATAAAAATGATTGATTAATGGAAGAATTAAAGTTTTAGGAAAACTATACCTGTGAACTTTTTCATTATTAATGCAATTATAATTAAGGCAATTCTCTAATGACTCAGGAAAAGTATACAATTTATATTGCTCAAGATTGAATATTAAAAAAGTATAAAAAAACCAAAAAAGGTTAAATAATCAAATTGTTAGAACTTTTAATTTTCTTTTATTTTTTGCTTTTTGGTTCAGAACAGGCAATGCTCCTTGGTTATTTCTGGCTCTGCACCAAGGAATTACTCCTGGCAGTGTTCAGGGGACCATAGGAAAGTTGGGGATCTAACCCAGGTTGGCTGCTTGCAAGGAAAATGCCTACCTGCTGTACTATTGCTCCGGCCCCAAAACAATTACTTTATTAATAAAGTGTTAAAATAAGATGCTTTGCTGTTTTTTGAGTATTTGAATATTACATCAGGAAATCCAACCTCTATAAGATATCTTTCATTAAGAAATATGATATCTTTTTTATCTTTTTTCACATGTCACATATGACTATTAGAAACAACCATTAAGTAGAAAGAATAGCATTAAATTATATTAACTAATTAAAAAAATTAAAAGTTTGAAATAATTAAAAGCTCATTATAAATGAGCTCAACATATCAAATTGTTTTTGTGTTTTGTTTCAGTGCCAGACCCTGCAGTACTTAGGGTTTACTACTGGATTGGTGCTCAGGGATTTCTCCTGGTTGGGCTTCAGAGCCTGTATGTGTTGCTGTACATAAAACCTAGGTTGACTGAATGCAAGAAAGTATCCTTCCACTGAAAACATATGTTCCAGCAGAAATACCAGTCCTTGAATATTCTGATATTATTCAGATACACAGTTGTAATAAGCACCACATACATGCTGAATACATGAACTAAAGTATTTAGATGAGAGGTTGGTAATATGATCCTGAAGTTTCCAACTGGTTACCATACTGATGAATTTGAAGAAATTATTATGGTTATCAAGATAATGTTGTTCCTGTAAAGTTTTACTTGGGAAAATATCTAAATAATATTATAGTGCCAACCAAGAAGAACCTAGAGAGGTGTGTGATCCTCTGCTGCCAGTGGACCCACCAACCCCCAGCCAAAACACCGGGAACATCCAAAAGAGGGGGACAAGAGGCCCAGAGAATGAGACTCTCTTCAGGGACATCTCCCTCCCTTTCAGCAGCTCTGCAATGGTCTCCCCAACCCCCAATCAGGTATGAGACACTCTGCACCGCTGGACCCTAACCAACACCCAGCCTAAAAGCCTGGGAACATCCACAAAGGGGATCAACTCAGTTCTCATATCCCCAAATTCAAAACTGTGCGGTCACACTTCCGTGCGGAATACTTAGTGTTCATCTTTCATAAGATGCCAGTGATCATACCTTCCTACACTCCTTGCCTCCCAGAAAACTCTTCAAACCACCTAGACACAAACTACCTAGACACATACTATCTAGCCACGCAAGAACACACAACTTACAACCTGCTAAAGTCGTAATGGTAAAGGAACACAGAATTACATCAAGCTCAATGAGTGAAGTCACTAGCCCAGATGAGCCAAGCAATAACAACGAGCTTGGTCCATTGTTGCTGGACATAAAACCTAGGTTGACTGAATGCAAAGAAAGTGTCCTTTACATATTAGAGAGGAACTTTGGAAGGAACTGTTAGGGAATTTGGGGGGAATTTTGGAAGGAATTATTAAGGATACATAAGGAGCTCAAAGAAGCAATGGAATAAAAAATCAATGAAATACAAGAGAACATGAAATCAGAAACCAGAAAAATGCAACAAAATACAAGCAGAAATTACAGATATTAAAAATGTGGTAGGTGAAATGACAAACTCACTGGAAGGCCTCTGTAGTGTAGTAACAACTGCTGAAGTAAGAATTTGTGATCTCCAAGACGAGTCTCAAGAGGCAGAGACTCTAGATAACAGCAGAAGATGGTACAAAGTCTCACAATTAGCAAACAGAAAGCAAGTGATAATTTTAATGAAGTCAAAAAGGAATAACATAAGGATCATTAGGGTCCAGAAGAACAGGAAGAAAACCCTGATGAAGACACAATTGTCAAAGCCATCATTGCTGAAAAGTTCCCAGAACTAAAGAATGCCAGCTTCCAGATTCAGGAGGCCCAAAGAAATCCAAATGAAATAAACTAAGACCCATTCTAATTCACTTGATCACTTGACATCCTGTTACTCATTGATTTGCTCGAGCGGGCACCAGTAATATTTCCACTTGACCCTATCACTTGCCAGTGTAGCCCAATGGCATCTGGTTGCTTCTGGAACATAAAGAGCCTCAAACCCTTCGTTCAGGGTCTTGACAAAGAAGTCTGACCATCTTGTAGGTGGGTGGCCACGTGATCTTTTGATATCCCAAGGGATCCAGTCAGTGACTGCTCTAGTCCAGCGGTCGTCTCCAAATTGCATTAAATGTCCAGCCTACCTGATTTCTAATTAGAATGACAAAAAGCATAGGTAGAGATAGAGTACTGAAAGCAGCAAGAACAAAGAAGAAAATCACATAGAAAGGAGCATCCCTCCAGTACCTCCTACAGGTGTGTGCGTGATCCTTGCATCTCTACGGAACTAATAAGCCCCAGGGAACCGGCCAGAATTTTCACCAGCGGAACTGAGGCACAAAGCCTTGGATCTGCCCCCGGACCACTCTGCCCTGCGCTCCTGGGAAAGCTTCAGTCCCTCCTACAGCTGTGTGTGTGTGTGTGTGTGTGAAGAGAGAGAGAGAGAGAGAGAGAGAGAGAGATCCTTGCATCTACTAATCAGCCCCAGGGAACAGGGCGGAACCAGTCACCCACATCCCAAAACTCAAAACCACGCAGATGCTAGTGCATCCACTCCATCTACTTACTATCTATCTTGCATGAGGTACCAGTGAACTTCTGTCCCTATACTCCTTGCCACCCACCCAAACTCTGCACACAGCCCAGAAACCTACTAACTGTACTAACTAGATACCCAAGAACTCACATTTGCAACCTCAATAGTCATAATGGTAAAGCAACGCGAAATTCTATCAAGCTCAGTGGTTGAGTGAAGTTAGTATCCCAGATGAGCCAAGCAATAACGGTGAGTTGTATAACTCTCTGATAAGAAATTTCAGAAAAAATTGTTAAGGGTGCATAAGGAATTCAAAGAAACAATGAAATGCAAAATCAAAAAATACGAGAGGACATGAGAGAAGAAATGAGGAAAACGTCAGTTACTAAAAATGAGATAAATTAAATGAAAACACACTGGAAGGTCTCCATAGCAGAGTAATAACTACTGAAGAAAGAATTAGTAATCTCTAAGAAGAGTTCCAAAGATTCTCTACACAAAGCAGAAGATGGAAAAAAGACTCACAATTAACGAACAGACAACAAGAGATAATAAGGATGAAGCCAGAAGGAAAAACATAAGGATCATTGGAATCCCAGAAGGCAAGAAGAAAACCTAATGAAGAAGAAACTGCCAAAGCCATCATTGCTGAGAAGTTCCCGGAACTGAAGAACACTTGCCTCCAGATCCAGGAGGCCTGTAGGATACCAGATAAAAGAAACCCCAATAAGAATACCCCAAGACACATCTTAATTAGAATGACAAAATTCATACATAGAGATGGAATACTGAAAGCAGCAAGATCAAAGAAGGAAATCACATACAAAGGAACATTCCTAAGATTTACAGCAGACTTCTCTGATGAAACACACTGAGGCTGAAAACAATGGTGGGATATTGTAAAAAGGCTCAATGAACTGCAGGCCTCACCAAGAATTCTTGACCAGGCCAGACTCACATTCATATATGAAGGAAATATACACAACTTCATGGATAAGGAACAACTCAGGAATCACATGGACTCAAAACCAACTTTAAAAGAAGGACTGAAGGGTCTACTGTAAAATACGACAAAAAAAACCCTAAAGCACAAGTGTAAACAGAAAGATGGCCAAAATCCGATGACAATAATGTCTCTCAATGTCAATGGTCTAAATGCAACAATAGAGACACAGAGTGGCAAAATGAAATAAAAACATTGAACACAGCATTGTGCAATATACAGAAAACACATCTGAATAATCAGAGCAAACACAGACTCAAAGTGAAAGGTTGGAAGACAATTCTTCATGCAAACAATTCCTCCAAAAAGGCCGATGTGGCCATAGTAGTATTGGATAATATAGACTTCAGGCTGAAAAAAGGTTAGAAATGAACAATGAAGGCCATTTCTTATTAATTAAGGGGTATGTATACCAGGAAGAAATTACACTACTAAACATACATATGCACCCAATGAGGGTTTAGCAAAATACTTAAAACAGCTGCTAATAGACCTCAAAGAAGGCATTAACAGTAGCACAACAATAGCTGGACACTTCAACTCTGCTCTATCAACTATGGAAAGATAGACAAGACAGAAACTCACCAAGGCAATATTGGTATTGAAGGAATAAATGGAAGAAAGAGAGCTAGTGGATATATACAGGGCTTTTCATGCCCAAAAAGCTGAATACACATTTTTCTCCAGTGTGCATGGAACGTTTTCCAAGATAGACCACATGTTGAGCCACAAAGGATACCTCAATAAAATAAAAATGATAGAAATTGTGTCAACTATCTTTTCAGACCATGATGCACTGAAAATGGAAGTTAACCATACACAGAAACAGGGAGTCAAACCAAACACCTAGAAACTGAACAGCTCTCTGCTGAACAACCAATGGGTCATAGAAGAAACCAAACAGGAAATCCAAAGATTCCTGTTAATAAATGAAAATGAAGACACCAGTTATAAGAATTTGTGGGACACAGCAAAAGCCTTATTAAGAGGAATGTTTACAGCTCTGCAAGCATTCATCAGGAAAGAAGAAAGGGTCCTCATAAATAATCTGACTACACAGCTGAAGACATTAGAAAAGACCAACAAAAGGAGTCGAAACCAGGCAGAAAGAAGGAAATAATAAAACTTAGAAAGGAAATCAATGGGTTGGAAACAAACAAAAAAAAACCCACAATCCAAAAGATTCATGAAACCAAGAGCTGGTTCTTGAAAAAATAAACAAGATTGACAAACCACTGGCAAGACTTATCAGGACAGGAAAAGTGAGAACCCACATAAACAGAATCAGAAATAAAAATGGTGACATCACAACAGAAAACACAGAAATCCAAAAGATCATCAGAGATTAATTTGAAAGTCTGTATGCCGTGAAACATGAGAATCTAGAAGAAATGGATAAATTCCTGAAGTCCTATAAACTCCCACGGCCGAAACAAGAAGACCTGCAATACCTGAATAAACCTATCACCATCGAAGAAATTGAAACAGTAATTAAAAGTCTGCCCAAACACAAAATTCCAGGTCCAGATGGATTCACTAGTGATTTCTACCAAACTTTTAAGGAGGACCTACTGCCAGTCCTTTTCAAACTCTTCTAGGAAATGTAAGAAGCAGAAACACTCCACTTCAGCGCCACCCTCAAGAACATCATGTGACAATTAGAATGGAAGGAATGGGTTGAAGATAGATGGTCATCAACTACACCACCTCTGCTTCGCTGATGACATTGTTCTAATAACACCAAACATTAGCCAAGCGACACAAATGCTGGCTGACTTTGACCGAGAATGTGGAAAGATAGGTCTACAGCTGAATCCGAAGAAAACTATGTTCATGGAAAATGAACTAGTTCATGAGGCCCCATTCACTATAAATGGAACAAACATCTCTGAATGCAGCAGTTATGTGTACCTAGGTCGAGAAGTCAATATGATGAACAACCTAAAACCTGAGCTGCACAGGAGGAAGAGAGCAACATTGAATGCCTTCAAAGGAATCGAAGAAATAGCTAAAAGGACAAAGAACCTACGACTCCGGGCACATCTCTTTGATGCCACGGTTCTCCCTGCATTAACATATGCCTCAGAGACCTGGGCCCTACGAAAGCAGGATGAGAATGCTATTCGGATCTCCCAGAGAGGAATCGAAAGAGCTATGCTTGGAATATCACTCCTCACTCAAGTGAGAGAAGGAATCCAGAGTTCTGACCTCCATCGCTATTCCAGAATCAGGGACGCTGTCTCGTTTGCCAAGGCATCAAAAAATCAGATGGGCTGGACATGTAATACGATTTGGAGACAACTGATGGACTAGAGCCATTATCGACTGGATCCCACAGGATGTCAAAAGATCACATGATCTCCCACCTACAAGATGGTCAGACTTCCTTGTAAAGACCCTGAAGGAATGGTTTGAGGCTCTTCATATTCTGAATCAACCAGATGCCATTGGCCTACATTGGCCCGTGATAGGGTCCAATGGAAATGTTACTGGTGCCCACTCTAGCAAATCAATGAATAACGGGATTCAAGTGATCAAGTGATCACCCTGATACCCAAAGCAGGAAGAGACAACAAAAAGAAAGAAAACTACAGACCAATCTCTCTGATGAACACAGATGCTAAAAACTTCAACAAAACACTAGCAAAGGGAATCCATAGACTCATCAAGAATATTATACATCATGACCAAGTAGGATTAATCCCGGAAATGCAAGAATGTTTCAACTTGGCAAGTTGATCAATATAATCCATCCAATCAACAAGAGAAAAAATTAAAACCATATGATCATGGCAATAGATGCAGAGAAAGCATTTGACAAGTTCCAACACCTGTTCATGATTAAAACCCTCCAGAAAATAGGAATTGAAGGAACTTTCCTCAAGATAGTCAAAGCCATCTATCAAAAGCCCACATTGAGCATCATTCTCAATGGGGGAAAAAACTGACAGCGCCCCGTTAGGTCAGGGACAAGATGAGGTTGCCCACTCTCACCTCTTTTATTGAATAGTGTAGTGGATGTACTCCGCCATGGCAATCAGAGAAGAAAAGTACCTTAAGAGCATCAAGATAGACAAAGAAGAAGTCAAGCTATCATTATTCGCAGATGACATGATATTATACCTAGAGAACCCTAAACTCTCTACAAAAAAATCCTAGAAACAATAGACACATATAGCAGAGTGGCAGGATACAAAATCAACACCCAAAAGTTGGTGGCTTTCCTATGTAAAAATAATGAAAGAGAAGAAAGGGATATTAGGGAAATGATCCTGTTTGCAATTGTGCCACAGAAAATCAAATACCTAGGAATCAGCTTAATGATGCTTGTAAAGGACTTGTGCAAAGAAAAGTACAAGACACTACTCCAAGCATGCCACCCCAGCAGAGCCTCACAACAAGCCAGACAACCACTCCTACTCCATAGGGCCCACCATTTTCCACATCCGGACTTCCCTCTCATCACAACTCCACCCAGCAGACCAGACTATCACAGCCCGGATCATCGACACCCACCCTGCAGCAGGTTTTTTTTTTCAATCCAGCCCAGTATGCTGAACCAGAGACTCTCAGACATGGGGCAGAGCTGCTACTTGCTCTCCTGCTCATGAGTCGCCCGGGAGGCATGGCGGGTTTTAGCCCTGGCCTGCCACCCCAACAGAGCCTCACTACAAGCCAGACGACCTCCCCTACTCTATGGGGCCCACCATTTTCCACATCCGGACTTCCCTCTTGTTACAACTCTACCCAGCAGACCAGACTATCACATCCCGGGTTGCTTGGTCACTTAGAGGTGACTACAACAGTATGCCACCCACACAGCAAGCCTGTCAAGCTGCTCGTGTAGTATTTGATATGCCAAATACCAGTAACATTTATATTAGGTCATTCTCGTGACCTAATATAATGGTTTGAGGCTCTTTATGTTCCTGGAGCAAGCGGATGCCTTTGGATTCTCCTAGCATGAGACAGGACATATGGAAATATTACTGGTGACCGCTCTAGCAAATAGATGATTAACGGGAAGATAGTGATAGTGACTACTCCAAGAAATTAAAGAGGACATGACGTAATGGGGACACATTCCCTGCTCATGGATGGGGAGAATCAACACTGTGAAAATGGTAATACTCCCTAGAGCTCTGTACAGATTCAATGTAGTATCTATAAGGACACCCATGACACTCTTCAAAGAAATTTACCAAACACTCCTAAAATTTGTATGGAACAATAAACTCCCATGGATATCTAAAATAATCTTCTGGCAAAAGTGGATGGGAGGCATCATCTTTCCCAACTTCAAACTGTACTACAAGGCAGTAGTAATTAGAACAGCATGGTATTGTAATAAAAACAGATCTGTGGATCTATGGAATAGAATTGAATATCCTGACACCCAACCTGAAACAGATGATCATTTAATCTTTGATAAAGATGCAAAGAGACCAAAATAGAGTAAGGAAAGCCTCTTCAACAAGTGGTGTTGGGAAAACTGGGCAGCGACATGTAAAAAAATAAATTTGGACCTCTAACACCATGCACAAAAGTCAGATCAAAATGGATTAAATATATAAATATCAGATCTGAATCTATAAAGTCCATTGAAGAAAATATAGGAAAAATCCTCCATATTGTAGCTAATGCATCCTCAAAGATGATCACTACTAACAAGACAGCTGGAAGCAAAAATAAACATATGGGACTTCATGAAACTAAAAGCTTCTTCATCTTAAAAGTAATGGTGACTAAATGACAATGACAATACACAGAGTAGGAAAGATATTAATCCAATATCAATCGATGATAATACCCAGGATATATCAAGAACAGGTAAAACTTTACAAGAAGAGAACAGCCAACCCCATCAAAAAATTGGGAGAAGAAAGGAACAGAAACATCCCAAAAGAAAAATTTGAATGGCCAAAGGCATATGAAAAAATGCTCATCATCATTAATCAATAGGGAGATGAAAATCAAAACAACAATGAGGTATCATTTCACTCCACAGAGACAGGCACACATCCAAAAGAGCAAGAACAATCCATTCTTGCTCTTTTCTTGACATGGATGCAGGGAGAAAGGGACTCTCATCCATGGTTGGTGGTAATGTTTACTGGTACAGCCTTTCTGGAAAACAATATAGTGAATACTACAAAAACTAGAAATTGAGCTCCCATTTGACCCAACCATTCCACTCCTGGGAATATACCCTGGGAGGCCAAAACAAACAGCAGAAACACCATCTGCACTTCTATGTTCATAGCAGTACTATTCATAACAGCCAGAATCTGGAAATAACCTAAGTGCCTGAGAACAGATGACTTGATAAAGAAACCATGGTAGTTCTACACAATGGAATACGATTCAGGTGTAATTACTTCTACAAAATGGAATACTATTCATGAAAAAATGAAGTTATGTAATTTTCCTATAAATAGATGGAGACAATCATGCTGAGTGAAATTAGCCAGAGGGAAAAGGACAGATATAGAATTATTGCATTTATTTGTGGGATATAAAAATAATAGTATGATACCAATATCCAAGGCCAGGCGAAACATAGATCGGGAGGTCTTATCAGTAGGTGAAATGTACTACAAGTGTTTTGGAGTCAGAGGTTGGGTAGTACAGAGAAACAGTGGACTAACAATTGTTGGAAATGATACTACCAGCCTAGAACTGGGCATTGAATGTAGGCAAAGGGATATTTATGAAAACCTCTCAATGTATATATTGCAAGCCGCAATGTGTATTAAAAAGGAAAAGAGACACAGAGAGAGAGAGAGAGGTAGAGACAGAAAGAAAGAAGAGACAAAGTGCCTGTCATAGATGCAGCCTGGAGGAGAGCAGATGAATCAGGGGACATTGGTGGTAGGCACTGGTGAGGGATGGGTGCTGAAACCCTAACATGCATATCTTTGTTATTGTTTATCTCACAGTGGTATAATAAAAATATCTTTTAAAAATTATAAAATATATATAGCAAATGATCTTAAATGAGCATATGATTAATTTCATCAAATACTTTATATCCATTGACCATTGACTATCAAATCAGGGACTTTATATCCATTGACCATTGACTATCAAATCAGGGCATTATTTCAGATATTGTGATGCAAATTTGAGTCAGAATAAACCTCTGCCTTCTGGAAGCACAAAGTCTGTTTCATTTAAGTCAGTTTCAAGAATGCTGCTGACGGGGCTAGAGTTAGGACAGAGTGTTAGGTGCTTGTTTCTCTCATAGTTAACTTGGGTTTGATTCCTGGAACCATATGTGGTATATGGTCCCTGCACAACTTCCGGGTGATCCCTGACCATCAAGCCATGAGTCAGCTCTTACAGGTGAGTGTCCTCCCATACACAAAAAAATGCAGTGAAGCCTGTAGAAAAAAATTATATCATAAAAAACTGTAAAGAAAGTAGTTGAAGGAAAAGCACTATGCAAACAATGTTAAGAAAATCTTACTGTCCATTACTCAAGGTAAAGTTTTCATTTTAATGACATTCGCAAAACTAATAATAAATGTGATGTTAGAATGTCCAGAGATCATATTAGTTAAATTTAATAAAAAGCAGAACCATTTAAGTCATCCATAAAGACCTTATATCTTTATAATTTCCCAGAGAAACCAGCTGTCTGAGTTACTAAACAAGACAGTCGAGGTTTTACACACTTCTCCCAATATCTTCTTTCCTCTAAGGACTTTATTCGGTCACTATGTCAGCTGGATTCTGCCACTGCTTCAAACAGTTTTCTTCCTTTATTGAGAGGTCACCTACGGAGACCTGGGCAGGCTAAGGCAGAGTTCACCTTTGCTTTATTCCTTAGCTGTGTCACGCACCTGTGCAAGTGGAATCCCCAGTTAGAGTGATCCCTCAGGCCAAGAAGTCCTATTAAACTGCAGCAAGAATTGGTCAGCTATTGCTCCTGGGAAAATCCTACTGCTGTGACTAATAAGTATTTCAAAAGAAATAAATGAGCATGTCATTCAATGTATGATTACAGGATGAGCTGCAAGGGAGTTGCTGGCCAGCAAGCCCTTTGCGTAACCCTCAGTTATTGAGTTCTTTCCTAAATAGTGCAAATTGTCCCATGACGGGATTAAATCCTTTTTCAATCATCACCAAGACAAATCTGATGGAAGATCACAGAATACAGTGAAATGAAGGGAATACTTACTATGAAAAGAAGGATAGAAGGGTGGCTCAAAATGGACTCAATGTAATGTTTATACTCTATTTGAGCAGAATGAAAATAATAATAACAACACTTGGTATTGCCATTATTCCTCAATTTATCTACACATGAGGCAGGTTGTGCCATTTTTTTCATAAAGTGAGCCTCTCCATAAATAAAATCACCGTTCACCCTACTATTACACAGATTTTTAAAAAAATCTTGTTGCTATAATTTAAAGATAAAACAGAATATGAACAAATAGGCATAAAATTAAAGCGTTTTCCTTACCTCATCTTTTCTGAAGTCTACCCAAAAACAATTTATTTTTCTTTGACTTCCTTAATATGTATTCTTATCACTACTCTTGTGCTATATCACATCGGGATGATATTTATGATTTTCCTGAAACACTCAATAAATTTTTATCTTAATATTAGGTCTATTTTAAATTTGTCATAATATTAATGCCTTTCTTACATGAGGCAATAAATATATTCCCAACAAAAGAGTGAATAGGGAGAGGAAAGTGCATCATTTTATTCTGTTAAGTCTTTTAAAATAACCCTCACTAAAATTCTGTTTTCCATATGCTGATTTTCTTCTGTCTTTATCAAATTGTGTTTCTTAGTTATATTGTTTAAACATCAGGTTCAAGACAACAAAACCAATCTGTGAAAGAAGCATGGTGTTTTACAGCACCTTCTTCTAATTGCCCATGGAACCTCATTTGGATGCGTCCATTATTGACTAATTGTACTGATATCAAACTTGAAGATATAATTTTCATTGTTTCTCTGTATTCTGATCATTTCACTGCAATCATATATTTATCCTGCTACCTTCAGAGAGAGGATAGAACTTTGTGACCGCAGAGCTCAAAGTAAAAATTTTCCTTCAGAGACCCTTGTCTGGGGGAATTGAAGACTGATAAGGTATGGAGTCAATAGGAAATTAAAATGTTTTAAAATGTATGTTATTCCTGGCAAATGTAAAACAGTGATTTGTAAAATATTCATAGATTTGTCCTTGATTTATATCTGTCATTATTTTAGAAAATAATTTAAATAAATGATCTTTAGCACATACAGGAAAGCAGTTTACTTTTGGACTCCACATCTATGCTAATTAAGTTACACTCTAATTAAGTTAGATTAATCTTTACAATTGTCTTGATTCTCAGGGTAAAAATTAAAATATAATATTTCATATAATTATCTTATTAAAAGCTATCTGTTTTCCATGTCAAATAAACTTTTTATTCTATTTCTAAATTCAAGAAATTCAAGTGGGATTTTTGAGTCTCCATAGGCGACATTGATAAACAATGTATTTAATGAGATGTTTATAAAAGATTATGAATAATTAACATTTTATGAAAATAGGAGTCAATGATATTAGTCCAGTGATATTTTGCCAATGTTTAATTCAATGAAAAAATTATAATGAACTTATGATTATAAACAATTCTGGAGCTTCATAGAGAATTAAGTAGATAATCTGCAACTATCTTAGTTCAAGTATACCATTAAAAATTTGTAAAATAACAATTGTTTATTCCAAAAATAATATCCTCCATATATAAATTTAAAATAAAAGTATTTAAGATGAATAAAATTCAAGTCAACTATTCCATGTTATAGTAACTGCTGAAGAAATATTTTAGGCTATGGGAAATGCCAACAAGTGGAACGCATATCAAAAGAATAATAAAATGATTAAAATGATAATTATGGGGCCAGAGCGATAGCCCAGCCATAGGGCGTTTGCCTTGCATGCAGCTAGCTTGTGCCAGCACGGGTTCGATCCCTGGCATCTCATATGGTTCCCCCAGCACCGCCAGGAGTAATTCCTGAGTGCAGAGCCAGGAGAAACCCTTGAGCATTGCCGGGTGTGACCCAAAAAGAAAAAAAATGATAATTATGTAAAATTCACACAAATAAAAATGTACCTATTGGCATAGTAAGTATGGAATATTTCATTTCGTTTTGCATTAATTTGCTTTTATTTAAATAATTTACACAACATTATGAGATTATGTGATGGAGTTTATAATGTGTATATTACTTAATTGTGTGATAACTGTTCCAAATTGAACTAATTGCAATTATATTCTTTTACCTTTAACATTTATATGGAGGCCCTAGAAAATCAGGGCAGGCTCTTAACACTTTCTGTACAGAAAGGTGACCCAGGTTCAATCTATGTCATCACATACAGTCTACTGAGTGCTGCCTGGAATGGTCCCTGAACAAAGAGCCAGGAGTAGACCCTGAAAACCAGCAGGCTAAGCCCATCCCAGCCACTAAATTAAATAGATCAAATTTCATATAATGGTTAAATGTAAACTGTAGTTATATTTTCACATGTTAAAAACTCACATTAGAACCTCTATGGTATGGATGTAAGATAAATGAGGATCCAACAAGTAAATATTAGGAATACTATTAAATATTAGAAAATCAAATTAATGCAAAAAGAGCATAAGGAAATATAAAAAAAGAAAATGTAAGTCTGGACAAACTATACACAAAAATCAAAATAGGAGGTATTAGTAAAACAATATTAAAATTACCTCAAATAGGACCTGAGGAATAGCTCGATGAGGTGTATTGCATGCTTTTAGGTTAATTTAAGGATCCCAATCTGACCGCCAACACTCTATCTCCTCCAGAACTCTAGGTGTAGCCCGATGGCCCTTGTCAACAGGCAGGTGAGACCCTGTGTTTCTAAATGAGTCTGGTGTTGCTCTGCTGGCCCCTAAAACCACTAGGGTCACACACTAGTGATGCTTGGGTAGACCTGGACTACAATCAGGCCTCAGGACAAAGCCCTTGAGCTCACACTATGAGTGGTCCTGAGCACACCAATGATACCTCTATAAAAGTCACATTAAACAAAGATAGTCACATTAAACAAAGATATTACAATTAATTAAAATAATCAGATAGGGGAACATAAAATTTCACATGGTCTACCTGGGTTTTGCCTGCATATGGTCTCCTGAACTCTACAGGAGTAATCCCTGAGTTCAAATATCACTCCTAACAAGAAAAAGGAAGAGGAAGAGGAGGAGGAGGAGGACATTGAGGACGAAGAGGAGGATGAAGAGAAAGAAGAGGAGGAAGAAGAAAAATCAGACTAGAAGTAAAATTAGACTGTTCTATTTCCCCTAAAAGAGGCAAACAATATGAAAAGAAAGATAAAACATATTTGCCAAATACAAATCAAATACAGATCTCTCCCAATACCTGAAAATAGAGTATTCCTATGAAAACTTTCATAGATGAAACAAAGAAGCAATTGCCATTAACTTTTTTTTTTTAAAGTACAGTGAGCTCAGACCCCAAGTAACCTACAATTACGTCTAAAATGACATTGACATGTAGTGAAAGGCAGAATGACATGAAAAGACATAACCTGACTAGTAAAGGAGTCTGGACATGTTCCAGGTGCCACTGTCTCTGCCAAGCTGCTGCAGCAAAACCAACTGCAGTATTGGTCTTACCACTTTTGTAAAACAATAAAATTCATCTTTGAATTTCTTTAGGTGAGAAAAACAAAGAAATAAAAAGGTATGTTTATAGATTTTCACAAAGTGGCATAATGCACACTTTAAAAAAAGCAGAAAGTGGAAATGATAGTATTTGATAAATTAGGCTTTTGAGCAAACAGAAAAGTGATTGCTTGTGAAATATATGAAAAATTTCTTAGTAATTTATAAAAAGTCCAAATGCCAAAACATAATTCAAAGCTTAGAATGCAAATGGACAAATAAAGCAGGCATGGTTAAAATATGTAAAATCCACTATTATAATTAATTGAATAAGTAAACAAAAGTTTGAAATTAATCAAGGTTATCTAATAACTTCCAGAAATACAGTATGGCACGTGCAAACCCTCTTTTAAAATAATCGGCATCTTAAAATAAAATATACTTGCATGAATTTGAACTTTTCAGACTTTTCTGATCATAATAAAATTCAATTAAAATCAGTATCCAAGTACTAAAAATTCTCAAATTTTTCAATGTTAAAAAACATAGTTTTAAATTGCTTGTGCTTTATGAAGAGAAAATTTTGAAATAATTCACCTGAATAATAGTAAAGGAATATATGAAAACTTTTAGGGGTGTATATAAAGCAGGCCAGAGCAGGAAACTAACTTCAAGTCTCTGTTAGGAAAAAGGAAGACCTAAAATCAATGATTTGTACAGCAATAAGAAATCCTTTCATGGAGAAAAAAATTAATGCATTAATAAACTTATACTTTTAATTTAATTTTTATAATTCCAAAAAATTAAAAAAGTATAATAAAAATTAAAACAATGCATCTGAAAGTGTTTAGACTGATTTGAACACATGAAGAAATTGCCTTGCATAATAGAAATTTTCATCACTTTGAAGGTCTGTCCTACTTAGATGTCTACGTTTGTGGATTTCATCAAAGTTTGTTTGAGAGTGACCATTTTAGATTATTTTTATCCAAAAAAATGGAGAGAGGAAACACAAAGGAATGTAAACAAACTTAAGCCCTAGGAACAACCAAATTGTTTCTACCATCAATGCTTAACACATCAATCTAAACTCAAAGGCCACTAGGCACATGAAAAATCACTCATAAGCACTTTTATTAGGGAAATATGGAGCAAGACTGCAATGAAACATAATCTCTCAGCAGTGAGCTATCTTTCAGAAGTATTGGAAACAATATATGTTGTGATATATGCTAAAAAAAGGAATTCTCATCCACCACTTATGGGGATGTTGTCCATTGGTTCAGTGCCCATGGACAACAGTATAGAGGTTTCTCAGAAAAGTAAGAATAGAGCTGCCATATGACCCAGAAATTCCATTCCCTAGTATCTCCCCTCATGAAACAAAAACATTTATTCTCCAGGATATATCACTGTCTGTATCACTGTCTTCCGTTCATCATCGATTTGCTTGAGCGGGCACCAGTAACATCTCCATATGACCTGTCTCATGCTAGTAGAGCCCAAGGGCACCTGCTTGCTCCAGGAACATAAAGAGCCTCAAACCATTCCATCAGGTCATGGGAATGAGGTCGATAATTGTTACTGGTATCTGGCATATCAAATACGACACGGGTAGCTTGCCAGGCTCTGTCGTGCAGGTACGCATACTCTTGTGGTCATCTCAAAATCCAGCATTTATTGATGAACCGCAGGCCGCTTGCAGCCGAACGAGCTGGGCTGTGATAGGCTGGTCTGCTGGGTGGAGTTCTGATGAGGGGGAAGTCCAGATGTGGAAAATGGAGGTCCTCATGGAGTGGGGGGTCGTCTGGCTTGTTGTGAGGTTCTGCTGGGGTGGCAGGCCAGGGCTAGAACCTGCCATCCCTCCCGGGCACCTCATGAGCGGCTGGGCACAGTGAGAGCCAGTAGCAGCTCTGCCCATGTTTGTCCATGATATATGCAGACTAGTATTAATTGCAGCATTTAGCACAGTATCTAAGTTATGGAGTCAAGCTAGATGTCCGACATCAGAAGATTAGATAATGAAGATGTGGTACACACCTACAATGGAAGAATGAAATCATGCCATTTCCTGTAAGTTGTATGGCTCTGGAGGATATCATGTTAAGTGAATTAAGCCACAAGCAGAGGACAAATAATGGACGATTTCACTTATCTGTGGCGACGTAGAACAACAGGATGAGTGAATGAAAGGTATGAATAGAGGGGAATATCTAGATTCCCCCTGAATCTAACTATCAAAAATTAGAAAGAAGCAAATACATCAAAGAGGTAAGAGATGTGGAAGGAAGGTGAGAGGGGCAGGGATGAGACTCCTCAGGCATATAGGCGGTGTAGGAGTTAGATATCTAAATATCTAACACACAGAGCTAACACTAAAATAATGAGATTGAATCCATAAGAACAAAACTTAAAACTGCCTTTCAGAGAGGCAGTTGGGAAAGGGAAGGAATCTGGGCACATTGGTGGAAGGAAGTTTGCACTTGATGGAATTATTGTTGAAACACTGATTCCAGAATTCAACTATGAATAACTTTGTAAATCAGAGTACCTTAAGAGATAGTAGCTTTTTGAAAAAAAAAAGCTACATTTATAGTATCAAGTGGTGTAACTTGGCTTTGAAGTTAAAACCTTGAATCTTCAACTAATTTTAGTGACTAGCATGAGAGAGGAAAAGTATTTACAAACTTATCAATTAGGGTTTGCTTTTCAAAAAGTAATTGGCATGAGATTATTTCTTTGAATAGTTTTGTAACCATAGAATAACTTTTTGTCGGCATCTATCAGTTAACTGATTTTGAATATCTCAGTACTATAACTTTCCATAATGCCCCAAATGACATAGCTACTGCTCGGGAAATGATAATGTAGGTTTTCTGATTTTAACACAAGACAATAATTTAATGACAATCAAATGTCTACCAAAAGTATTTTGGCTTTAATTATGTTCAACTCATTGTGTTTAAGTTCTCTAGGAGAATAATCTGAAAGAAAAAAATTGACTGATTTTAAAAATCATTCAAATTCAATAATATGACAATAACAACAAAAGTAAGATACATAATATTCCTAATTTCTATAATGTATATACTTACCAGATAAGAAGCTGAATCAATGTTTGAATATGAAAAATTATAAATATTAAGCATAAATTTGTCAACATTATAAAATTAATGAAACATTTTAATAATTCTTATGTGTTTTATTTTATTGTTTTGCTGACATGAATTGACTACATGTGCATACCTAATAAGAAAGCAATCTTGAGATTTCATTCTTCAATGAAAGTAACACCAATATAAACAAGAAACAGAAGTTTTTCTGAATGATATTAGTCTTTTTTTTACTGTCTCAAAGCAATCATAAAAATAAACTGTGGTTCAAATAAGGCCAAGACCCTAGGTGGTCTTGCCTTTAGTAAGATCACAGTGCATTTAATAACGTATTCTTTCCTTCACACAAGTAGCAATAACTACCTCTGGATATTTTAAAGTGAACATTATGTGTTTACATCTTAGAGCATTTCTCATTTTCCAAGTAAAGTAGTCATCTTGGGCTTGACCCTGGATCCTTCACTCTAAAATGTTCCCCAGAAGCCCTTAATGACTTCAATAAGAATGGTAGAATTGGGCCCCATAAGGAGTGTTTCCATCAAGAGGCTGGTTATAAAGCAGAATGAGACGGACTAGTAACAGCGGGCTGATAGTAGGTCTTTTTCACATCAAAAGTGTAATTTATATTAAGATTGTTTGAACCATAAATCTTTTACTTATATATAAAAAGTAGAGATATACTGAATAGTTACAATGCTTACCAAGTGACTTAGATGTAACACAATGAAACTTCAATTCAGTCCAAAGCATTTAAATACTATAGAAGTTTTAAAAAGTATAAAAGACATTCTACATGCTAGATATCAAACGATATCAGGTAACCCATTGGCACTACAATTTCATGTCTTTTATTATTTTTTGAACAAACTTTCAATACCAATTTGAACATATTTTAGATAAAGATTTCTACTTGGCAAGAGTTTTTGCAAAAACTGATGTCATTTGTTTATGTGCTCAATATATATGTAGACATACATTTAAGTTTATTTTAATTAAAAAAGCACTCTGTATGAATATAGTTCAGAAAAAGACAAAGTTCTTATCACTATGTCACTTTTTGTTATTCTAGGGAAGATAGACTAAAACAATGAAATATATGATATAAATTTGAGGAGAACAGTCCTTTGCAAAAAAGTGGTATTTGTGGAGAAAAACACTGAAATACAGAAGTAAACAAGAAAGATCTCAAGATAAAACAATGCAGTATATTGAGAGTATACAGAATTAATATATAAAAATGAGAAATCTGTCAACTGAAACAGAATGAACAAAGACAAACAAGAAGATCTAGCCTGAGAGGAGCAGTGATAACATCATTAATGGTTTTATATTTTATAGTAAAGAATATGTATGTTAATTTAAATGGAAAATGATGTGGGCATGATAATGATGAAAGGGGGTGATCTCGTCATGTGAACTGGTGTGTAAGGAAATGACTCTCTAAAAAGAATGAAAGGAGAAATGACAATGAACATTTCTACCATTGCAGAAAATTAGAATCAATGCTAGCCACTATCAGAAATTTCAACAGAATATTAGGAGCTTACAAATACCTTCTTGTGACTTTTGCAAAGCTATAACCCAGCTTCTGCAATGCATGACTCAGGAAGCTATAATAAAGGTAGCACTGTCTTCATTCATCACACATCACAATTACTTCCTGTCACCTAGAAAGCTAGAAAGAGTTCCTGCAGTACTGTTGCAGAGAGGAAAATCCGCTTCGGAGACAAAGTCGTGATAGTACATTGATAGGGCACTTGCCGCTAATGCAGCGGACTTCAGTTTGATCCTCAGTGCTATATAAGGATTTCCCTGAGCCTCACCAGGAGTGATCCCTGAGCACAGAATCAGGAGTCAGCACTCAGCACCACTTTCAGAAAAAAAAGAAAGTCACTTTCTATAACTTTGCTTGTGAACATCAGAAAAATAAATCTAAAGATTGAGAAAGTCAGCCTTTGCCTGATTTGAGATTTTGAGCAAGTCTATCTAAGTTAAAATCTAAAGCATAGCTTCCGGGAAAGAGAACCGATTTAGAAAATGGTAGAATGGTGATGGAAGGTTTTAGCATTGTTCTAATGTAAAAGAGAGAGAATGGTTTTGTTCAGTAAACTAGGGGCATGACGAGATATAATTGGAATATAGACATTTGAAGACATAATCTAAATAAGTTGCTGAAGAATTAATGTATATAAAAGAAAAAAGAGAAGTAGAGTTAGATTTAGCTATGACTTTTTATTCTCTTTACCTGACTAAATAGTTATTTAGTAAATACCTATTTATTTCCTGAAGATGATGGAAGTAAGATGGACATAAAGAATTCTTTTGTTGGTTTCATAAAACAAAAAATATTTTAAAATATCAGAAATTACACATAAAATATTGAAAATGTAGTCCACATCCTATGTCAGACATTCTCTAGGTCTTAGTTAATAATAACTATTGCATGAAATAACAAAGTACCCTGAATAGCCAAAGTTATGCTGAGAAATAGGAAATTGGGAACCATCTCATTGCTATAAAAAATTGTAGTTAATATACAACAAAATATAGAAATCATACAATCATGCTAAAGTAATCAAAAAAATCATGATAATGAAATAGTAAAGAATCTCTGATCAATAATATAGACTTAGTACCCAAAGAGAATTCACAATATGGATGGTCAACTAGTTTTCCACAAAGGGGTTGGATACATAAAAGTGGAATAATAGTACCATCTTCCGGAAATGGTAATGGGAAAACTGAATAACTACTGAATAACTACATGTAAAAAAGTGAAACTGATTCAAAATCTCAAGCCCTGAACAAAAGGCAATCAAACAGAATCAATGGCCTTGAGATCAGACTAGAATCCATAAAAAAAAAAAGAACAGTTGTGTTAGTGAGGTGGGATAGAAAAAGAACTCTCATCCACTACTGGTTGGCAATGCTACTGGTGGTTCAACTCCTGTGGGAAACAGTACGGAAGTTTCTCAGAGAAGTAGAGTTGCCATATGATCTAGCAAATCCATGTCTCACTATCTAGCCCAAGGGCACAAAAAGCACTTATGCTAAAGGACATATACTGTTATTCATCACAGTACTTAGCACAATACTCAGAATACGGAATCAACCCAGGTGTCAATAAACAGACAATTGGATAATAAAGGTTGAGTGTATGTCCACACATGGAATGATGAAATCATAACATTTTTTACCACTTGGCTGACACTGGAAGATATCATGCTCAGTGAATTAAAACTGAAGAAGACAAAAAACTGGGTATTTTACTTATCTGTGGCATATAGAGTAACAGGACAAGGTAATGAAAGTACCAAAGGAGGGGTATCTAGATTAACCAGGGAACGAGGTCATAAAAAATAGAGCACAGGGCATATTCCTTTTATGCAGCTGACCCAGGTTTGATCCCAGGCATACCATATGGTCTCACGAGCACCAGCAGTGAGATTTCTGAGTGCAGAGCTAGAAGTAAACACTGATCAGCATCGGGTGTGGTTCAAAAAACTAAGAGACAGAGGATAGACAGAGACAGAGAGAGATACAGAGACAGAGAGACAGAGGTTGAGAAAAAAGATCAGGGAAGCAAAGAAATAGAGTAAGAAGCTATGGGAGAAAGAGAACAGAACAGGGGCAGGGATCAGGGTCTTGGGCACAGAGGTCATGTAGAGGTGTGGTATATCCACATATCTACATAGCAAAGCCTTAGAGCCACCACTGAAAGCCAGAGATCCAAATTACAACCACACCTTTCAAAGAGGCAAGCTGTGGATTGAAAAGGAACCTGGGTCAGTGGTGTGTCGCTCTTAAAGATACTTTTAGTTTTGATGTTGTAGAGCGTTTCTCCTATGTTTTCTTCGATGTACCTTATAGATTCATGTCTGATGTTGAGATCTATAGTCCATTTTGATCTGACTTTTGTGCATGGCTTTAGAAGGAGGTCTAAGTTCATTTTTTACACGTAGCTGCCCAGTTTTCCCAGCACCATTTGTTAAAGAGGATTTCTTTGCTCCACTTAATATTCTCAGACATGGGGCAAACATGGGGCAGAGCTGCTACTGGCTCTCCCTAGACCAGCCACTAGCGAGGCGCCTGGGAGGGATGGTGAGTTCTAGCACTGGCCCACCACCCCAGCAGAGCCTACGCAAAAAGCCAGACGCACCCCCCTACTCCAGGAGGGCCTCCATTTTCCACATCCAGACTTCTCTCTCGTCAGACCTCCACCCAGCAGACCAGCCTATCAGCACCGGCTCACGCGGCCGCAAAGCAGCCGCGTGGTTCATCAATATATGCTGGACTTAGAGATGCCTGTAAGAGTATGCTACCTGCACGGCAGAGCCTGGCAAGCTACCCGTGTTGTATTTCATATATATGCCAAATACCAGTAAAAATTATAGACCTCATTCCAGAACAATTGAGGCTCTTTATGTTCCTGGAGCAAGCAGATGCCCTTGGGCTCTACTAGCATGAGACAGGACATATGGAGATGTTACTGGGGCCCGCCTGAGCAAATGCGATGATGAACAGGAAGACAGTGATACAGTGACAGAATATTTTTTGCTCTTTTATCGAAGATTAAGTGGTTGTATATTTGAGAGTGTGTTTCAGAATATTCAGTTCTATTCCGTAGGTCTACAAATCTGTCTCTATACCAATACCACACTGTCTTAATTACAACTGCTCTGTAGTAGAGCTTGAGGTTGGGGAAAGTGATACCTCCCATCTTCTTTATCCCAAGGATTGCTTTAGCTATTCGTGGGAGTTTATTATACTATATAAATTTCAGGAGTGTTTGTTCAATTTCTTTGAAGAACATCATGGGTATCTTTATAGGGACCTCATCGAATCTGTATAAAGCTCTAGGAAGTATTACCATTTTGATAATGTTAATCCTTCCGATCCATGAGCAAGGAATGTGTCTCCTATTTCCTCAGGTCTTCTTTTATTTCCTGAAGTAACGTTTTGTAGTTTTCTTTGTAGAATTCCTTTATATTCTTTGTCAAACTGATCCTAGGTATTTGATTTTCTGCAGAGCAATTGTGAATGGGATAGTTTCTTTAATGTCCCTTTCTTCTCTTTTGCTGTTTGCATATAGGAAGGCCATTGACTTTTGGGTATTGATTTTGTACCCTGCCACTCTACTATAGGAATGTGTTATTTCTAGGAGCCTCTTGGTAAATAGTTTCGGGTTTTCCATGTATAATATCATGTCATCTGCAAATAAAGCTTCTGCACCTCAAAAGAAACGGTGACCAAGTAACAAAGACAATCCACAGAGTGGGAAAGGATATTTACCCAATATCCATCTGACAAGGAGTTAATATCCAGGATATATCAGGCACTGGTAGCACTTCACAAGAAAAAAATGGCCAACCCCATCAAAAAATGGGGAGAAGAAATGAACAGAAGCTTCCAAAAAGAAGAAATTCGAATGGCCAAAAGGCATATGAAAAAGTGCTCTTCTTATTTAATCATCAGGGAGATGCAAATCAAAACAACAATGAGGTACCATCTCACACCCACAGAGACTGGCACACATCCAAAACAGCAAGAACAACCGGTGCTGGCATGGATGTGGGGAAAAAGGGACTCTCATCCACTGTTGGCGGGGAGTGCCGACTGGTCCAGCCCTTTTGGAAAACAATATGGGCATTCCTCTGAAAACTAAATATTGAGTTCCCATTTGATCCAGCAATAGCACTCCTGGGAATATACCCGAGAGACCAAAAACACACATAGCAGAAACACGATCTGTACTTCTTTATTCATCTCTGTGCTATTCACTATAGCTATAATTTGGAAACAACCTAAATGCCCGAGAACAGACGACTGGCTAAAGAAACTTGGTTCATCTACACTATGGAATACTATGCAGCTGTCAGAAAAGATTTTATTTTATTTTATTTTGCTTTTTGGGTCACACCCGGCAATGCTCAGGGGTTACTCCTGGCTCTGCACTCAGGAATTACTCCTAGTAGTGCTTGGGGGACCATATGGGATGCTGGGGATCGAACCCGGGCCAACATGGGCCGGCGTGCAAGGCAAACGCCCTCTCCCGCTGGGCTATCGCTCCGGTCCAAGAAAAATATTTTAGACTATAGTCATAATGAATATAAAGTGTATTTGTGAAAAAAAAGAAATGTGATTAAAAAAAAATGCCATTTTTAGCTGCCATTTATCAATAAATTTGTTTCAAAAGTATTGGCATTTATGACAATAATAGCAGGAAATATTGCCTGCATTTTGTGTATTCTGTGATTATGTTTTTTATATCATTCATTACATATTTATTGAAAACTTACTAGATTCTGGACATTGAGAAACTAAAATTTATGTTTGAATTTGGAAGGTAAAATAAAGACATGCAATACAATCATAATTCAAAAAAGTTAGTTGCTTATATATTCTATGCTAAAATAATATTTCTAATCAGTAATTGATTTCATAAAATATGAATATATCTTATAAAATTTGGGTAATTTGTAATATATATTCTACTATTGTAGTGATTTTTATTATATTAAAAGTAAGAAGAATTACAAATTCCCAGTAATTGCAGTCAAAGTCTGAACCATGGCCTCCAGCCTGACCACTCCCCTAAGCTGGCCACAGGAACCAGGATCCAACAGGAAAGTGTTACAGTTCCAGGACTGGCTTCCTGCTACATGCGTAGAAATGCCTTGTTTGACCTACAGGTTCGAGGTAATGCACTTTTGAAGACCTTGTGGTTTTTATGGAGGAGCACCTATGGAAATGGCCATTCGATAAGCTGCGTATTATCACCAAATTTGAAAAAGAGTTCCAGGTCTTGCTGCACCTGCGCAAGCTTGACTCGAAGGCAAAATGGAAATGCTGAACAAGGGGGGAGGGTTGGTAGTAGAAAAGTACCCACAGGCTGCTTTCAACCTTGGTTTCCAAAATCAAAATTGCAGAGAAAACTGCTCAGAGACACACATACTCAGCCTAGCAACCAAGTCAAAAAACCCAAGCAGTCACTCCTGTGTTTTCTTTTCTCACCTGGAAATGACAGGACTGGATGTGGCCAGCAGTTCCCAGGAATTAATTCATCAAACTACCCAGGGTACTGTCAGCCAAGACAAAACCATGTGATCAGGATACAGCCTAGGTCTTTGTCAATCTTGCCTTTGTTACTATGGCTGGGTGAAAACAAGTTTTGTCTGTTCTGTTTAGCCTTTTGCCTATCGCACTTGTTTGAAAATGCAAATATGGCATACAAAAAGAAATAAGCGCATGTAGCTTAAAGATAAAATAAAATTCACAGCAAGATTTTATGAAATATAGAAACTTCTCAGATATCTTCATCCTAGTAATACATAATCTTCCTCATTATCAAAGATCCCTACAAGAGTATTTCATTTGCTACATCTGATAAATTTACACGAATACATCATTGTCACTCAAACTCCATCATTTCCATTACAGTTAACTCTTGATATTATACATCCACATAACTGTTGGGATTTTGATTGACTGAATGTATATATCAAGTGGGAAAGAAGTGACATCCTGACAATATTTATAGCCAGTCATGATGTATAGGTAAAGGAAATGCAGTAAAGAGGTCTTTAGAAATGTCTGTAAGGTGCGGGGATGGAAAGTATCCATTGGTTCGGTGATTAGTTTTGATTGTTTTTAAAGCTTTTGAATCTGCCTGCAAAGTTTACAATACTTCATTGTCTTCCCCCTTCAGCTGCTAAACATGACTAGAATGGGCTCCATTGGATGGACCCTTCCTGCTATGGTGAAGGCCAGAGATTACTGTATTTCAGTATTTTTCTGACGCCAGGTAACATACGTTCTGATGACAACCAAGAAAGTTACTTTAGTTAACTAGTTTCACCTGACATTTTAATTTAGGAGCAGAATGTACCATATTTCATTTTTTTCTTTTCCTCTTCCCTAGCCAGAAACATGCAAATTTTTCTCCAGTGATTTGAGAATATAGTTGAACTCTTGGAAGTAAAACTTGTGAACTCTTGTGGTAAAACTCACAAACTTGTGAGGCACCTTCTATGATAATGTTTTCTCTGGAGTCTTTAGCTCAGACATGCTCATACTTTTGTTGCTTTAGGTATTAGACACTTTCAGTGAAGTGTTCCTTACCATGAAAAGTTTTTCAGATATTTCTACTCTAGATAGTTACTTCCTTTAATTCTATCTTTGTCTCTTTCTCCAGCTTTGGGACAGCAATTTGCTACTGCCTTGCCTCCCTAAACTAAATCCTTAGTTTTACTGCTTGTTCTGATTTTGACCTCTTTTTCCACATCCCTTACTCTTTGAACCAGAAATCACAATTAACAACTTTCGTTATCAATAACATACAGATAAATAAACAGAAAGTGAAGAAACTTTAAAATTTGCGTAAAGATCTCTTAGTAACTCAATATTGGAGCAAGCATAAAATATTAGTACGCCAATCTTTAACATTTAACCTTTTTAGTCACTCTTCCTTGTTAAATCTTTCCAGGAGAGTAATATTAGATGGATTTTAGATAGGAACTAATGCAAAAACAGGTATTGAAATCACATTGTTCTAAAGTAGTTTCTTGTTTAAATTATGTTTTCCTGATCCTCACACGTATATTCACTTATGTCATAGTGAAAAGTATCTATACCAAGAAAAATTTTGTAAAGCAGTATGAAATAAGCATTTGAATGTTCAAAGTTTCCAGAAAGAGGAGGATATACAGAAATGTAGTAGAGGAACAACTAATATTCAAGAGCAATATAAATTAAAAGCATAAGAACTGGTCTCCAGTAGGGAAGCTTGCCACTGGAATTGGGATGAATAGGGGGATAGGTAGGGAAGGGGAGACTATGACAAGGGTAGAGGAAAATGGTCACTCTGATGGAAGTCTGAGTGTTGAAAAGAAATAAAGTTATATGCACTATACCCTTTCAGAATTAGTGTAAAACAGGAATGCCTAAATGAAGGAAATGAGAGAGTGACAGAGACAGAGACAAAAGAAAAGGAAGGAAAGGAAGGAAGGAAGGAAGGAAGGAAGGAAGGAAGGAAGGAAGGGAAGGAAGGAAGGAAGGAAGGAAGGGAAGGAAGGAAGGAAGGAAGGAAGGAAGGAAGGAAGGAAGGAAGGAAGGAAGGAAGGAAGGAAGGAAGGAAGGAAGGAAGGAAGGAAGGAAGAAGGGAGGAGAAATGCCTGCCATAGAGCAGGCTGAAGGTCAGAGGGAAACTGGAACATGGGTGGAGGGGAGTGGACACTAGTGAAGGGATTGGGTGTTGAAACACTTAACTGATGTTTATGCCTGAAACTCAATCATAAATAACTGTAAGTTTATAATCCATGGTGATTCAATAAGTAAATAAGTAAAATAAAGCAAGTGATAAATAAAATAAAGCTGGGAAATGGCCATAACTGTTCTAGGTGCCACCCATTCTTTTATTTTTCTTTCAATTTTTGGGTGGGAGAGTTTGTTCCAAACCTGGCAGTGCTCAGGGTTTATTCTGGCTTTGGGGTCTTGGATCACTCCTGACAGTGTTCAGGGAATCATATGTGGTGCCAGAAATTGTAAAAGTCAGAAAATAACAATTCTATAT